>ML681979.1:63277075-63317373 GCA_007922195.1 Podocnemis expansa | reverse complement strand
GGGGGAGAAGCCCAGGGCTGAGCCCCGCCGGTGCCTGCAGCCCCCCTTTGCAGGCACCCGCGGGGAGCAGCGCCGGGCAGCGCTGACCCCCGCCAGTGCCTGCTGGCCAGGGGACACCCCTCAGCACCCTGGCCAAGGTGCTGAGTGTTCCCTGGCCAGGGTGCTGAGGCGGCAGCCCTTTAAATGTTGTTTCGGAACCTATTGTTCCGAAACAACATGTTCACATGCGTTGTTTCGAAACAAGAGTTTCGAAACAAGGTTGTTTCGTCCCCAAATGGGGTTTAACTTGTTTCGAAGCAACACAGTTGTGTCGAAACAAGGGCGTCCCCTTGTTTCGAAACAACTGTGCGTCGTGTGAACATGGTTTTTTTTGTTTCGAAACAACGAGGTTGTTTCGAAACAAAAGTGCCATGTGAACACAGCCTTAGAGATCAGCATCTCAGAGAGCTTTTACCTGCTGCACTGACAAGTTACTGCTCAGATTTAAAAAAACAACTTGCCACAAGCCTGTAGTGTTCTACATCTAGCAACAGCTAAATTTTTACTGTATAGGCCTAGTTTCATGGTAATCTTAAATAATTATTAGAATCTGGCATTAGTGGATCAATATTTGCCCCACTTTTACAATAAAATTAAAGTGTGCAATGAATTTTAAGCTTAGTAATTTTGGAGTAGGTAAAAATATGTGGTTATATGCCTCAGTGTGGCTCTCGAAGGTTTAATAATCGACTTGTGCGGCTTTTGAGTTCCATAAGTTTGGCCACCCCTGTTACATGCATTGCACCAATCAAGGAGAAATTGCCTCCTGTATCTCAATTGCGTATTGCCTCTGAAACATAGCAGTTGACATTTAAATACATTTCAGCTCCACCTATGTGTCCAATAACAGAGCTAGATGAGTACAAGCGCTGCACAGAGAACACATAGAAATAGTTTTCTACTGCTAATTTTCTATATTTCCACAACCTCTATTCCTGTTTCACAGTCTCAAACCATGACTTATAACTTCCAAAGGGCCAAAGACTCAGCGATCACCTCTCCACTTCTGTATTCACTCATGATATCTGTGGTAAAGCATGTTCTCACAGATGGAGGTCATGGACACTGAAGATTTAAGTGTTCAATAAATACATTCTTTCTATTCTTTGATTGTGGTTCTTATCTGATCTGCAGGGGATTGTTTGGGCCTGAGTTCAGACTGTTCCTACCTATGCTTTAAATCCACTGCCTCTTTTGCCCTGTGTAGACCATACCATGGAAGATTTTCCCTACAGCAGAGAGTAATAAGATTCCTCTCTAGTTACTGCAATCAGTGGGATTATGCTTTTTAGGTACTTTACCAGTGATTTCTTGATTTCACTGATGTGAGGTGGGGTTCTCTTTCCCAGACCTTTGAGTAATTCTGTCAATTTTATTAGGATAGTGGAGTGAAGTTCTTTTAGTGTATCTTCAATAATTTGAGCACATCCTGGCATGTTACTGTTTTTCAGCTTCTGAATCACAGCCTATACTGCTGAGATCTCTGTTGCCTTGGTGTTAATGTCAAGTAGATCAGGTTCATGTGTTTCATCCATATGTGGTGCTGAGCTGGAGCTGAGTTTGTTGAGGATTTACCTGAAATGCCCTGCTCATCTGTCTGGCTGGGGGCCAGATCAGACTCCCAGCCTCTTGCTGGTGGTGGCAGGAGCCAGATCAGTTCCCTGGGGCTGGATTGAAGCCCTGGAGCTAGACTATGTTCCTGAGCAGGGCAGAGGATGGTTCTGAGGCTGGGCCCAGGGTATGTCTACTACTGTAGACATACTCTTAAATCGACTTCACAAGGTCATCTTTATGTCGACTTAAATATGACCTTGTGAAGTCAACTTAAAATAGCCCCCTAGTTTAGACATAGCCAAGGAGCTCAATCTGTTCATTTTAGCCAAGAGAAGGCTAAGGGGTGAGTATATTACAGTGTGTAAATATCTATATGGGGAATAGCTATTTTAAAATGGGGTCTTCAATTGAGCAGAGAGAGGGTATAATACAATTCAATTCAATGTCTCTTAGAAGACGCTAGACAGGTTTAGACTGGAAATAAGGCCTAACTGTTTAACTGAAACAGTAATTAAGCATTTAAAAATTTACTAAGTGTCATTGTCATCTCTATCACTGACAATTTTTTAATTAAGATTAGATGTTTTTTACAAGATACGTCTAGGATTTATTTGCACTGTTCAGGAGATCAGACTAGATGACAACACTACACCATTCTAGCCATAGAATCTGTCAGTTTAGTTCTTGGTTTTTGGTTTCTAATTCATTAAAATTGACAAGAAATATTATCTATTAAATAAACTACCAAGAAGATAAAAGTGGATATATGTTTTACTAAGCGAAAGAACCATTCTATGTAGTCGGTGGGTTTTAGTGGTAAAGGTACAATTGGTAGTAGTTATCATGTAACTGGTTGTGGGGAAAAAAATACATCCTCAGATACCTTGGTTAGAAAATGTTCTAGACCTGGCCTTCATTTCTTGTTTAAGGTGAAAGATAAACCAGGATAAGGCTGTAGATAAAGATAGGAACTGACATAAAATCTCTGTAGCCATGGCTATGTCTACACACAAAGTTTTATTTTGAAATAAGTCATTTCAAAATGACTTATTTTGAAATAAAACCCCATATTTTGAAATGACTTATTTCAAAATAAGGGAAAGCCTGCTATTGAAACAGCTGTTATTTCGAAATGGTTATTTCAAAATAAGGCCGTTTGCACACGTTGTTTTGAAACAGTTGTTTCAAAACACCCTTATTCACATTGAGATGCACTTCACAGTGTGAAGAGTCTCATTGCTTTAAAAAAGACGCCGTCCCCACAGAATAAGATACATTGGTGTCATTGATTTCAATGAAAGTTCTTGAAAATATACTTTTCTTTGTAAGGGTGGAAGAATCATTATTGTAGTATGAGATTTCAGTGTTTTCAAATGATATATTTAGTGGAAATCTTCGAATAGTACAAACTACTTCAAAATTTAATTTTTTTACCAACTAGTTTTTCACTTTTCTGCCAGGAAGCCACACAAAATAGTTTGTGCAATTCCCATTGACTTTATAAATCTTTTATACACACTATCTTCACTGTACTTAGCTGATGGGAACTGTGTTCCCATCGATATAGTGCTCCACCAGTTGAGGAGGTGGTTATATTAGATTGACTTCCGGATAGATCGAATGTGTCTTTACTGACCATTCACTCAATCTAGATAAATTGTTCTAATGGTGGCAAATTCACTGTCATCAGTGTAGACATAAACATAGTCATCTCTAAACCTTATCTTTGGCCTAATCTACACTGCCGGAATAATTCAGCAGCTGTCAACGTGAGATACACAAACTACACAAAGTAACTTGCATAACTGCTATCATCTTTGTAATTTCAATTCTATGCACTGATGTCACTGCACTGCACCAACAGGAATGTGCTCCCATTTACACATTGCTACACTACCTGAGGAGATGGTTTTATTAGATTGACTTCCAGATTGATTGAACATGTCTTATTGTCCTCTCAGTTGATTTGGATAAATCGATCTGACAGTGGCAGGTTTGCTGACATACAGACATAGCCTTTGCTCATTGAAATAGATTGAGCTCTTTGGCTTTGTCTACACTTCAGAAAGTTAGTATGAATTTGTTAATTTGAACTAATAAATTCAAAGTTAGTTTGAACTAAACTCGAATTTATGAGTTCAAATTTGTTAATTTGAATTAATAAGTTCAAGATTAGTTTGAATGTTGGGCAAAAAGAGCACCCAGGATCTTTTTGGGGGGAAAAGGCAATACGCCACTTTTATTGTAAAAGTAAGAATAGCAAGAATCAGTCACACATACAAACACAAAGCCACACACAAGAAGCTCTGCAAGCTGGTGTGATATAATTACCAGTCCTTTAATGCATTGCTTAAGCCAGACCTCTGTTGGTCACAAATCCAATGTTCCAAGATGACAGTTGCAAAATGAGACCCAAAGTTTTCATGTTCTTTCCCATCTTTCATACTTGCTGGCTTTCATGTAAGTCTATAGGATTTGCTGTGTCATGTTGCCTCAGGGTTCCTGTGCAAGCATTAAAGTAAGCCAGAATGCCCCAGAACAGTGTTCTGGGGCCTGCTATTTTTAGGGGGCAGCATTCTGGGGCCCCTAAAATAGGGGAATGGGCCAGAATGCTGTGTTCTGGGGCCCCCTAAAAATAGAGAGAACATGCCAGAATGCAGCATTCTGGTATATTCCCCTCGGGCTAGCTCAGGAAATGGACTGTGGGCTGAAGCGAGCCCAGCCACCCCTCCTTTCCTTTTCCCAGACCCTGAGGCAGCCCTGCCCTTTCCTCCTGGGCCCAGCAGCATGTGTGGTCAGGACCCAGTCTTGAGCGAGGACCCCCTCTTGTGGCTGACCAGTGCTGCCTGCAGCCTCCCTCCCCCCAGCCCAGCTCCTTAGCCACCTCAGTAGTGCAAGTAAGGGGGAACTGGGGGGTTGGGGCAGCCAATGGGGAAAGTGTACGGGGGTGGGGTGGGAAGAAGGGTTTGGGATGGGGGCTGAGAAGGACATTGGGGAAGAGTCTTATGGGTGGCAGTAGCTGGGGTCGGGGGTAGGTGGGGGAGCAGTAGCTGGGGTGGGAGGGCAGTAGCTAAGGTGGTGCGTGGGGTGCAGTAGCTAGGATGGGTGAAGGGGGACCTGGACCTGTGTGAGGGGGCCCAGAACTGCATGAGGGGGGCCTGGACCTGCAGCAAGGGGACCTAGAAATTTAGGAGGGTTCCAGGACCTGCCAAATTATACTTTAACTCCTGTTCCTCGGGGATCATTGGTCACCAGTCACTTGTAGACTTGAATGTATTTTGGTCTTTTCTTTCTGGGGTGACTCCTGTTTGCTTTAATCAGAGATGTCTTCATTCTTCAGCTAGTTAGATGGTACTTCTGTTTCATCAGGACAGGATGGCAGTTGAGACTGATCCCTTCACACACACATACTCCATTCACACACCTTGTTCACACATTTAAATGAGCTTACACAGCAGACACCTAAAAAGGTTTCATCAAGTATACAAAATGGAGTACAATGTTTAAACAGGAGTTCCAAACTGACAATATGGAGTCTTGCTGGACATTGGCTATAATGTCCATTAAAGAGGGTTATAGACTTATTTTACTTATGACACTAAAGGACGTATATACAATGTTAACTAAACTATACTTTAAAGGTAAATTTTCTGTGCCCCTACACAAACTAAACTCAAACTTATTAGTTCAAATTAACAAAGTGGATTAACTCAAACTAATTGTCCTTAGTTCAAACTTACTAAATTCAAACCAAGGGTTAGTCCTAGTCTACACCATCCTCAGTTCAAATTAACAAAGTTCGAACTAACTGGCAGGTCTTACTAGTTCAAAATAAGCTTTCATTAGTTCAAATTAATGAATTCCTTAGTTCAAACTAATGAAAGTCTAGTGTAGACAAGGGCTAAGCTAGTTTGAATTAAGCCTTCTTAATTTGAACTAACTCGCCAGTGTAGACATACCCTTTGAATCTTTCACTCTAAGCATTTTTTTCTAGTGCTTTAGTCTTGTGATTCTTCACTGAACCCTTTCAAATTTAACAGCGTACTTCCTGAATTGTGGAGACCAGAAGTGGACAGAACAGAGGTTGTTGTGTTTTGAAAACAGCTAGAGACAAATAGATCAAAATACAGTGAGCCAAAAAATGGTGACAACCTGTATCTTAAATGATGCTAATGGTTCTAATCATAATCAGAAAAGTGATCCTTTTCTGTTTTGAGCAGGTTAAGGATGGGTTACCTGTCAATTTTTAATGCTGCAGTAGCCACATAGAGTAAATTACAAACTTTGTAATGAAGGAATGTGTGAAGACTGAAGATCCCAAATAAGTCACCTTTAGTCCTTATGCCCAGTTTTCCACCCTTATTTAAGTAGCCCAGAATCCTTTATTCTACTGTTTTATTTAATTAGGTCTTTTGTTTATTTCTAATTTGGGATAGTTACTGCAAAATAATGCTCATTTCAGGATTTCAGAGGCCTGTGCTGAAAATTTGCAAATTCTTAGGCAAGCAGCTAAATGAAAAAGAGATGGACACAATTGTTGAAAACTCAGCATTCAATAAGATGAAAAACAATGCCAGAGCAAACTGTGATTTCATGTTAGGGAGTCATTCGGAACAAGGCAAAGGACACTTTTATCACAAAGGTAAGGTGAAACAGCCACAGCTATTAGGTTATTATATGCATTTTGTAATATAAGATAATGTCTAGTACTTCTAATCACAAGTTTTTTCCTCAAAAGACAATTGGTGTGGAGGAACTAAGTCTGTTGAGTGAGATTGAATCTCTGGGTAACAATACAATAGTCATGAATTCTCAGATACTAAAAGCAAGTTTCACTGTGCTACTCAGCACAATATGATAAGCATCTGCTGAGCAGAGCTGGGCAAAAATGGTGAAAAGTTTCAGCAAAAATGGGTTAACGTTTCAAAAAGAGGAAATATTTCAATCAGCTCTCTTGGAGGTCAGCCTTCATTTTGTGCCATTTGTAAAAGTGAACTGACTTCTTCAACACATTAAAATATGAGAAGGCTAAGAAAAACTGGAGAGCAGTTTTGTCTTTTAGTGCTTCTGTGAAGCTTCACAAATGGTGGGCATCAGAATGGATTTGTCTCCACAACTTCCAGGGATTATATGGAACATGAAATGAGTTTAAAAAACAAAAAAACAAAACAAAAAAAACCCTAAGAGACAATTCTTCTATGAGGAGATGGTATTTATCATGTTTTAGGTTAGTAGTAACTACTTTCTGTTCCCAATTTTTTTGTCTAAAATTTGCAATGAAATAAATCAGTACAAGAAGATAATTACAGAGATGTAAAAAATGTGTGGTGCCTAAAAGAGAATTAGAGAAGTTTCCTAGAAATCCTAGCTCAGATAAGTTACATCATCAAAATTAGACCACAAATGAATTTGGTCTCTTATGAATTGCACAGGGTTACTGCTGGATTCCACAAAGATCACAAACATAATTTTCACTGGTGGCATGTGTTTCATCAGAGAAGCAGCATTCACTGGTAAGGCTGGTGACAGATTTTGCGTGAGTCATATCAATGAAATATATGCCTGGCTAATCAAATGAAAATAATTGGCACAGTGCTAGTTTCAGGAAGTGGAGAGAAGATGTCAAACACCAATTTAAAAAATCGGAGCTGTTTTTATTGTATTTTGCCCAGTGCTCCCAGTCTGGAAACCTAACTCAAAAGCCCCAAGCTATGTCTACACGGCTCTTTTATTTCAAAATAATATTTATTATTTTGAAATAAAAGAAATTAGGTCTACACGACGTTTTCTTATTTTGAAAGGACGGATCCCATCGTGCCAGCATGATACTGCCAGCATGCAGTATCCTAAGTGGAAAATGTTCTGATTTAGTGCTTTGATCCCCACTGCCCATCTTCAACAAAACAGTCCTACGCTAATTTCAGTCAACCAGTTCCTTCTAGCAGGGGTACCTAATACATTGCCAGTAATGAATTGTGTTATGCAATATTTAGCCCTGTCATGTATCACTGAACAAGAGATTAAGGAGCTTTTAACAATACACCACCCAGCAGTGTACCATATTCACTGGAGTTAGCATTTACTTTAAAACAAACTCATCATTTCGTTGGTTGTAATTAAAAGTAAAACAACTTCATTAAGCAAAGGGTAAACGATTTTAACTGAATTCAAGTGTGAAAAAAAGAGTTAGAAATGGTTACAAGCAAACAAAGTAAAAATGCTTTCTAGAGGCTAAGGCTTAAAACAGTAAGCTGCACACTTTGTTCAGGATAAGACTTTTACCTGTGAAAGGGTGCTGGATAAAAACCTAAGGCTATGTCATCCCACTGTCATCAGAACCCTAATAAACAGGGGATTGAAGCCAGCTGAGTGAGCCTGGGCGTGGGATAGGGCAAAAGGGAGCGACTTCTAGGCTGATAAAGCAAGTGCAATAAAGGATCACAAAAAGAGGAAGGAAGGGTGTTGAGCGACCAGCCTGAGAATGAGAGGCCACCATTAGAGGTGACTTGAGTCAGTGGCTGGAGCAGAATGACTCCTGATCCCGGATTGTGTATGTTAATAGATGACGGTGTGTCACAGCCTGTGAAAAAGGAACACTGAGGAGAGCAAGAAGCTGCCTCTGTGTGTGGAGGGAAAAGCCCAGAACAACTAGGGATCCACAGTGAACATGTTACATTACCACACTACCTTCCAGCAAGGTATCTGACCACTCTTGTCTTCAGAATCTCCCACAAACTACTTGGTTCTTTTGTCTACCTACATGAAATATAACTTGGGGTTTTTAACACTCTCTTTACTTCCCCTCACCCAAGTAAAGATAATTTAAGCTGTGAGAACGGTATCATAGAATCTCCTGCTGAAGGAAATTCCAAGCTGCTATCCTCTTCTTCTGGTGTCTGCTAAAATGAAACTGACATACTTTTTGCAGTGTAAGGGAAATTGTATGTAATCTCTTCTGTAGGACGGTGAGAAAGGTGCTGAAGTGTAGGCCTCGTTGGAGCCGTGGGTTGCTATGGTAGTGGGGTCGTTTCTCTGGCAAGTCATGTATTTAAGTTTCTTTAACAAGCGGCCTAGAGTTGATAGTTAAAGTGTGTTATCTCCCCTTTCTCATGCTTTTTCTCCTGACCATCTGGACAAGGAATGTAAGCTAGACTGTCTGTCTTTGTTCTAACTGAAAAGGGAGTATTACCTCCTATCTCCTGCTCACCCTTCTTGGCACCATAGCCTCACAAGAATGTAAGGTCAGCATCTCTAGGCAGAAATTAATGAGTTTGCAGGTACTGCGGCTGCCCAGGATAATGCAAATGATGTCAACAGTAAACAGAGGTGGGGATAATTATATGCATTCTTTAATCATTAATATGTATTTAATAATGTTGCTGTAACCATATAAGGGTCTCTAAAACATTGTCAATCATGTAAGCATTATCATAGCATTATCATACTGTACTGGATAAAAGTGTTGTGATGCTGCCCCTCGGGGCTCTCTCTTGCACTCGAGTTGTTGGGGGGGCCTGCTCAGAGGGGCTAGCACTTCTTTGCTGCCCTCTGATGCAGTTCCTTTTGTTATTCAGCTGAATAATAAATCCTGAACCACACCTCGTTCTCTGCTAATTTGAGTCTCAGCTGGGAACAGGCCTTCATCACTGGGGAGGATCCGTGGTCTCTCTTTCCAGGTTGAGAGCCCTGATTAATTTGTCCCCCACAGCAGTCTCCTCCTGGGGCTTTAATGTTGTGTGGTTACCTCCCCCACCATTTGGTTGATGGGTCCTTTTTACTTTCCATGTAAATTGCATTCTCATTGTCTCTTAATGTACCTTGGGAATACACTCCATGTGGTAGAACTGCATTCCTTTGTCTAGGGTGAGGGTAACATTAGTCCCCTCTGGCAGGCACATTTTGATAATATTTCCAGTAGGTTTGTAATTTTGAATTTGTCTTCTGCACCTACCTCACACTATAATATGAATGATCAGTAAGTGTCATGGGGTGCACTGACGCTGTACTGACCCTTCACTTTAGGTCCTGAAGGCCATGCCCTCTCACAATTTCTGAGCTTTCTCCAGATGGATGCAGTATATAAAAGGGACCATCTCAGTTTGTTTATATGCTGGAGAGTCTGCTGCTTGGCTGTTTGCTTGCTTATATGTTTATGAAGTTGGGCTGGGAAGCCAGCCTGAATGTGTGTGTCAGAGGGAGTGGGCCTGATCACCCCGCCTCTCCCAAAATGCTATATTTTAGCATAGCCCCTGAGGGGCAGTGGATTTCACCTCAGGACCAAAGTGCCATAGAAACCTTGGGGTAGTTCACAGTTGTCCAGGTGTCCCCGACTGCTGAAGGGATGTAAGCGTCCCATTACTGTATTTTTATGCATGCTTAGGGTTGCTTATTCATCCTGATATTCAATAAATACCTTAAATGGCCTCTAACTGTGTCTGGTAAATCCAAAAGCAAACCAGCCCTTTGGGGTAACAGGCTCCAAAGAGGAAGGATTTCTTGGACGTTCCACGTAAGTATGTTTCTACTCCTAGTGTACACTGGATCACCAGGGAAAGTAAAAGGATAAATTTTGCACATCTGGGTTTTGTATCAGGAGATAAAGTTTGTCATTCCTCATATTTTATTGCTGTAGTTTGGTTCTCAGCTTGATAATTTTGTTCTGAATTTGTTAAGAAATGAGATGTATATTTACACCTTTAATCTATTATAAGTAGCGTGGATCAGGGAATAATATGGGTCTTGTCAGATATACCAGTAATAGTATTAAATGACTAAAGCTAGTCAAAGGGTGAGGGCTGGAAATATGGGTATAGAAGCACTGCAACATTTCCTGTTCAGGAAGTCTCTCCTTTGCAATATATTCTAATCTGAATACACAAGGTAAGGAGTAGCTGCAGTTTAAGTGAGTTTCTCAAGTGATAAAAATCAGACTTCTTGGTGCTAAAGAGTCAGAGTTCAAACCCTGCAAGTAATAGCCACAATTAGAGCTTGCTTTAGTACTGTTTAAACAGAGTAATTAGTAATTAATTTTCATAGTTGCTCAAAAGTTTCACAGAAAGATTTATATAATCAGAGTTGCAGAGAGGTAGCCACATTAGTCTATTTCAGCAAAACAAACAAGGATCCTGTGGCACTTTTAGTCTATGTCTACACTAGCAAATTAGTTTAAATTAAGGAGCCTTGGTTCAAACTAATTTGAATCCTCTCTACACTAGGCTTTGCCTAGTTCGAACTAAAAAATTTAGTGCTTAGTTTGAACAAGTAAGCTCAGCTGGTTAGTTTGAACTAACTGCTTAGCTCAAACTAATTTGCATATTTAGTTTGACCCGACCCGCTGGCAGGGTTTGGAGGCAGCTCGGGTGGCTGGCTACAGTGCCCCGCAGCTGCTCACCCCCCCCCCCCCGCTGGGGGCTGCAGCCCCCTTTCCAGGGCTGCAGGGTGAGCTGCCGCAGCGGCTCACCCCCAGGGGGCTGCAGCTCCCTGACACAGGTACTGAAATAGCAATTTTACAGTGTGAACCTGCTATTTCGATTCCCGCTTTTTCCCCTTATTTCAAATTAACATTTTGTTAATTCGAAATAAGTTGTTCTGAAATAAGGGTTATTTCGATATACGGTTGTTTCAAAACAACCGTATCGAAATAACTCGCTGTGTGAGAACACAGCCAATATGTCCCAGTAAAACCCATGAATCTCCAATCAGGTTGCATATCAGCTGATGAAGTATTCTGTTTCTTGGAGAGAATATCAGTCCTAATTATTTGAGTGGAAGGAAGGAGCATGGTTGTGTGTCTTACAAACAGCAGAAACAGAGCAGAGAAGGTAAATAGTATATAGTAAAATAATTCACCACTAAAAGCATCTTCATCAGTAAAACTGTGAGGCTATGTATACACTTGCAAGTTAGTTTGAATAAAGGAGGCTTAAGTAATTCCTTAATTCAAACTAATGAAAGTTTAGTTTGAACTAGTAAGACCTGCCTTTTATTTTGAACTTGGCACAGTGTGAACATTTTAGTCCACTTTGTTAGTTCGAACTAAGGGCAGTTAGTTCGAATTAACAAACTCAAATTAACTGTAATTCAACTTAGTCCACGCTGTTAATTTGAATTAAAAAGTTCAAACATAGTTCGAACTACATTCAAACTTATTAGTTCAAATTAACAATTTTGAGCTATGTTTGGAAAATATAGACATAGCCTGAGTGAATTAAATATAGGTTTCAGCAGTGGATTGTATGCAGTAAAACCATTTGCCATCATTGTTCTGTGGCAATAAGCTGAATGGTATGGGAATCTGGTTCTGAAATACCTTTTTGCGTGGTTATCCAACAGAATCAAAAGAGCTGTGTGTGCTAAAGTGCTGACAATTAAAAGTAAATGGCATTTAACTCACTTGTTTTGCTGTATAGTCATGATGATGGAGCTTTGAGTTGGTAATTGGTAGTTCCTGCTGTGTCAGCAGAGGCTACAAAAGTTTTGGGAGAAATAGGTCTTTCTTCTGGTGCAGCTCTTGCACCTGATTGGCTTTATGCTATTCTACACATCAGTGCTGAAATCAGAGATCTGTAAAAATGTTACCAACCTTGTATTCCTGCACATGGGTGAGCCTCCTAGATCAGCCCTTTTGCAAGGCCCATCAAGCTGGAAACTTCTATGAAATGCACAGTGCAGGGAAAAGGAAGTCAAATATTTAAAAAAAAAAAAAGTTTAAAAAATAATGCCAGAAGTAATCAGGGCCGGTGCAACATAGTAAGCAAGGTAAGCAGTGCAGGGGGGCACTGCCCTTTGAGGGGCACCAAAATGCCCATGAGGGGACATGTCCCCGGCCCAGCCATCCCATGTCAGCGGGGACCAAGTGAACCAGCCAAAAGGGCAGCACGGTTCAGTGCTGCCGGTCTGCTGCCCCACCGTCTGCCCTCGCCCTCACCGGTCATGGGTGCTGCTCTTGGCTCTGTGCCGGAGCAGCATGGAGGGGGCGGGAGGCAGCGCAGAGCTGGTATCGCTCCTTTCTGCCAGCTCATGCTACCTCCTGCCGCCTCCCTGCTGCTCCAGCACAGAGCCAAAAGCAGCACCTATGGCCGGGGCAGCGGCAAGGACAGACGGAGAGGCGGCAGCCTGGAGGCGCTGAACTGGGCCACCCTTTTGACTGGCTTGCCTGGCCCCTGCCAGCATGGGCCAGGTGGCACAGGGACTGGCCAGCCCCTCCCCTGGGCCGGCTGGTCCTACCCCCCAGTGCCAAGAGATGAGTGGGGTCCCGCTCAGGGCGATTCTTCCGGGACTCCGCACCCTCCTAGGGAGGGCCCTGCCCGTGAGATGGGGAGAGAGGAGTGCGCCGATTTCTAGGTTATAAGGGGGCACCAGAAACCCTAGGGCGAGCCCTAGTAGTAAAAAAAGATACAATGAACCAGGGGCTAACTGCAGTGAAAAAGCAGGAAGCAGAAGACTTTTCAAGGTGACCACAGCTCTGCTGGGTGAGAGCATGTCATCATGTTTTGTCTTTTATATTAAGTAGTAGAAGGAAGTTTGTTTTGTCATATGAAGCAATTCTTTTATCACATGATGCTCTCCTGTGGACACATCTAACTAAAAAAAAAAAATCATTCTTCAATATGATTTAAAATCTCTTTTACTAAACAAGAAGTTTAGCAGTTTCATTGGGCAAACCCAGATATATGGCATCAAATTGAACATTTTATGGGATGCCAAACAGGAAGTTGTCTCTGGACACTGCACATGGGGAAGTTTCTGTCCCTAGTGTGCATTTGGGGAGCAAATTGATAAACCTGAAATCAGGCTGTTGCATGAGTAAATGAAGTTGGTTAATCCACAGATTGTTTTGCTATTCAACTTTTGCTTTCTGAGCTAGACAACACTGGACTGAGTTTATAGAGAAATTAGATAGTTCTCAGACTTCCTAACAGTTTGCCCTCAGACTTACGTTGAGTTTTGTAGACCAGGGAGTGCTCTGTTGTAGTATTCCTACATTACTTGCACTAGTCAAAGGGGAAAATAGAACTCCTGAGGGAATTCTGTACCAAAAAATTCTGCTTACAAATATATATGTCTGCATTATATTTTAAAATTCTGTTAATTTTATTTGTCAGTAAATAAATGTGGAAGCTTCAACATGGAAGCATAGACTGCTGGCTGCAGGGAGGTGAGAGATCACCCAGCATAACCCCCCTGGTTGGGGACCCAGAAGTGAGACTGCAACTGACTTTGATACAATGCAAAGGCCAGGCCTGCCCCAGAAATGCGTTAGGGCCTTCACCCTTTCACAGCAGGTGCATCAGATATAGGCTGGCAGAGTCAGCCCAGCAGGAGGTAATTGTGGAGGGTCTTAGCTTGGGGGCATCCAAATAAGGGTCAGAGTGTTCTGTGCAGAGCAGTGGATGTTCTGGTCCAGGGGAATGGGCTTTTACAGGGGGTTGGGGGAGTCAGGTGAGGATGGTTGTAGATTAAGGACCAAGATTCTAGCAAACACCAAATAAACGAAGCTACTGAAAAAAGTAGATAACAATTGCACCCTATCAGCATGGTTTGCCCTTTTTATATTCTACAAGGTTCCTCCTTCTGAGTCTAAAATTGGGATCTTCACCCTCAAACTGTTGGGGTATACTTATTCCATAGATTAGGATTTGTGGATATTAATATCCTTTCCAGATGGTTCCAGACAGTTCACGCATCTTGCTTGAGTTATTTTTGGCCTCTTTGTGGGTTTTGTGCTGTACTTGTGAAGTTTATTTGGGCATAAACTGGAGAGCCCCCCTCCTTTGATGCTTCCTGATTTATCTAGGGGGACAAAGTCACAACCAGATATGTAGCTTCTTGGTCCTTCCCTGGGCCTGTGCTCCTGAACATACATATGCTCATTGTTTCATCTTTTTATGCAGGATCTGGCCTGCAGCCTTCTTATATTCCATCTTTAATACTTGAATAAGAATCTATTATTTTGTTATCATAACACAACTACTTAAAACTATAAGCAAAGTATTTATGTTCAAGCAAACTGTAAGCTACCAACCTTCGCTTTGATGGGGTGGTTTGTGAAATGAAACCCGTCACATAAGTCTGGGTATTGTTGCTTAGTTGATTGCGGGGATAGATTCCCTATGTTATACATTAATCGGATAATGGTTTATTTGGTCCTGTCCATATCAATGGTCATTTGTATGACATGGATCTCTTTATCAGACAAAAATGCTGTCAATGGTAACCATTGTGGGGGAATATAGATATGAAATGTTGATATAGGTACTTTGGGCAGTTACAATTTGAAATGCTGGTTAGATAATATGATAGTGATATTTTCAAAGGTAGGAAGAGGACAAAACCCTTGATTTTTCAATTAAAGTAGGTTGTTTTGAAGTAAAACAAAAATCTGGGTCTGTGACCTGACGCTCCAAGAGACTTTAGTGGTGTCTTCTTTGATTATCATGCAAAACTGGCCATTTTCAGTAGCTAGCCTTTCCAGTGGACTTCTCCATTCAGTCACTCTCATTAGGTGTGAACATCACAATATCTTTGTAACTTTCCCTGTAATCAACACATGACAATATTTGTCTTAAACACATCACACCTACAAATGTACACTTTTTAGTGCAACAGGTTGTCTGTGGAACTTTCCAAGTCTGAGATGGGATGTGATAGACCACCAAGGGAGTCACATTGACACACTTTAGTTCAGAGGTGGGCAAACTTTTCAGCTGGAAGACCACATCTCCTGTGTAGCAGGCCACACACACAGAGGGGCAGGCTTAGAGGAGGCATGGCTACTCCTCCCAGCTGAACTCCATCCCCCACCCTGTTACAGGCATGGGGAGCACTGGGAGAGGCCCTGCCAGCACTGTGGGGAGGGGGGAATGTAGCCAGAGGGCACAAGCCACAGTGCTCTGCTCCACCCTCACAATGGCTGGTCCGTCCCCAGGGATAGGGTAAGCCAGTGCATGGCCGCTGCACACTCGGGGGTGGGACTGGGAACCCAGGATGGCCTCAGGGAAGCCCTGGCTGGAGCAGGATCAGGCTGCCCCACCAGGCAACCTACTGCGGAGGCCCCAGCACTATGGCTTGAGAACGCTCCAGCTAGGGCCACACCAGAGGCCACACCACAGGCTGGCTAGCCCCGGCCTGGCAGCACCACAGCCACAAATAGGCACACCCTGCCCCCTGGTGGTAGACCATATGGCACAAGGCTGAAATGCCGCAGCAGCTGATTGGCTGGATGAAAGGCTAAGGCAGTCCATATCTGACATGCAGGCCATAGTTTGCCCACCCCTGTTCTAGTTAGATGTCATCTTCCAGGTGACATATGCACTGGACAGTTCCAGTTGCTTGTGTCCATCCTTTTATGAGTCAAACACTGGTTAAAAGGTAGTGAATGAGACGTACAAGGATCATACCATCATACAATTTTGGAAAGAATTGTCTTGGTTGGGATAAGGTGTCACATAGTCCATCTGTCTCATTGCTTTAATGGCAAAGGTTAGAACTGAACCAAACATGGATCATTCTTTGTCCAGCCTTTGAAAACACTTACGGCATATCAACTTAGTAGCTGCTCATCCTTCATTAAAGTTAAAACCCTTCCCAGTTTTAGAGCTTGTAATTTATCTGGTGGTATTTATGACATATTCTCCCTATGCACAAAGCAAATAATGTTAGTCGCCGCATTTACCTCAAAGCATTTACAAGTGCATGAGTATGGAATGAGTCTACAGAACCATTATACAATGCTTTGGTATGCATTTTAAGGTAATCTTATGACATGGACCAATCAAAAGAGTCTGTTCCACTTCCTGTTTTAAGTACATTTTGCTTCAACTCTCCAGTTAATTGAGCATGTACATATCATCATCTTCTATAGTCTTGAGTAAGTTCTTGTATCTTTTACTATGACAAGTTCAAAATTCTTGATTTTTGGCTCAGTCTTACCCTTAGTACAATGATAAAGAGTAGTAAATCAGGAATATGAATGTCCATTTCATGGTGCTTGGCTGCTGGGCATCAGCAGCAACAATTGCCCTGAATGTTGTCCACCTAGCTTCTTAGGAACAAATTCTTTCTGAGACAGAGGGTAAGTTTGTACTGAAGGAAACAAAATTGCTGCCACATCAGTGTGATCTTCCAGGTTTGATTAAGTGGGCTGTGTAGACATGCTTAATTGCTTTGAAAATCTCCATAGTAACACCAGCCCTGGAACTGGAGTTGCAGTAACCCGACTGGAAGGCATTTCCAATTGGCTCAGCAAAGTATGTAGGGAGCTCTTAGTAAGTCTTCTAGAGAAATGGAAGGTATTTTACATACCTTGCGTATCTCCCATCAACTGTTGCTGAAAAGTGCAGCAAGTATAGATTAGAGCCTGGATGACTGATATAGCTTTAAGTGTATAGTGTATTAAGTTCTGTCTTTATTATGCTTGTCTTCTATTCTCATAATTTTATATACTACTGAAATGAGTTTATCAGTTTTGAAGGTTCAATCCATTGATTAAACAGTCTGTGCTTTGATGCTTTGTAAATTGATATCATTACTTAGTCAAGTGTTTTGTTGTTGATTTTTATCTGAGTAAGCCTTTGCCTTTTGTCTGGATGTTTCCCAAAATAACAGATACATACATGTGGACCTTATTTTGAATAATGGTGATGATTTTTCAGGTATGCACTGATTTTTATTCCCTCATTTGAGTGCCACTGATGTGCTACAGATCAAATGTTCTGGTAATCTCATATTTTGGATTCTCATCACCTTAAAAGGTGTTCCCTTAGTGCCATTAGAGTTAGAGGTATACAGGTGTTACAGTTACAGCTACTGGCATCAACCAGTTTCCCCAGCATCATCTTTATAGTCCAATTGGTTTGTTCAACCATCCCAGATGACTGTGGTCGGTATGGGATGTGTAGCCTTTGCAGGACTCCCATTAATTTAAGGCAGTCCTTAAAAAGTGTCTGGTAAAGCGTGACCCCTCATCTGATTCCACCTTTGCAGAGATGCCCCATCAAGAGAAGCCTTGTTCTAGCATGCCATGGCCTTGCGTTATTGGATTTTAGAGGAAATACCCTTACTGACTTTGAAAAAGGATTAACAATCACCATCAGATATTGGTTGCCACTCTGCATCCCTGGCAAAGGGCCTATGAATTCAATCTGCAAAGCCATCCATGGGCCTTCATATACCTGAAATTTTAATGGCATGTGTCTTTTGGATGGAGTAGGATTGGCTTGAATACATACCATTAGCTTCCCGACATGGTAGAAACTCTGTAAGAGAATTGCACACTTGGGTTGAGTCTGAAAACAGACAAATGTTTTAATTTCCAGTGGTGCAGAACTGCACGCAGTACTCCAGTGCACAAGCCACAGATGCAAATTTAGCATGTTGGGTTGAATGTATGGTGCATGAGTATGCTTTCTCCTTCTCTTCTGGTGCAAGAGCTTTCCTTCTTTCCTGGTAGAAGTGCATAGATTCTAAAACCAGTATAAGGTTTTCCTTCATGGTAATAACATTGTGGACAAGGAAATGGTACTTCTTGAACGAATTTGCTTTCCTGTATCAAAGGTGGTAAATCTTTTTTGCCTCCCACATTTCATCCAGTTGAGCAATATCTGGACACATATGTGGTCTTCTTTTTCATACAGTAGGGTAGGTGGTAACAGAGATAGTGTCCTAATATGTTTCATTGCAGTATTTTTCTTTGTGCCCAGTGGGCTAAGCAAGTATTTGAGACTTACCAATCATTTAACCTACTATACAAGAGGAACTGAAGAGGTATGTGTAATGAGTGTAATATGATCACACTGAGGCCAATCAGAAAAGAAAAATGTTGAATGGCCGAGCCAATGGTCAATAAGTACTTTTCAAACTTGTTGTAATAAAGCTCAGTTATGGTTTTGGTCATAGATAATGTTAATTTCTGCCCCACTATCTATAATGAAATTCATGGGGTGCCCCACACCCCACCTCTACAAATACTGTGGATCTCCCACTCGCATTCCTGTCTAAAAGGGCTAGAACTTGCTTGAGGCCTGATAATGTCATGCTGAGTATGTTTCAGACAAGTAGGCCACGGGCTATCTGTCCATCTGCTTGGGGACAGCCAATCACATAGCAGGGGAAGCTGTCCAAGGGAGACAAGAAAATGAGTTAACAGAGGCCCTGGGCCAGTTTCACTAGGCTTTGACCTCCCAACACCAGCTCACTGAGAAGTGGCCAAAGTGTTTGGATATCCTGGCGTTGAGCTTCCAAAGTCTGTTGCTTTCCTTTAAGCATGGTTACAACTGGATCCTCATTTTGGCAGGGAGGCAGTGATCTGGATCCCTGTGGATCTCATTGGTCCTGGGCTATCTCTGAAGAGAAAAGAACATGTTCCTGGGGCCTGGGATGGGTCTGAACATATAATACCATTGAGGGGAACACCAACTCAAAGATCCAGTATTATTATATAGGATGCAATTAGTCTGACAACATTGACTTTTAGGGAATTTAGAAATTCTTTGGCATCATTCTTGAAGTGATGTCTCAAAGATGGGTCAATCCTGATGTTAGGATTTGTTTATGACTCCTGAACTGTTGCATCCAGGGTACCATACCTACCTAACTCAAAATCATCTTTCACATTCTTAGGGAAGCCATGAGAATGTGGCTTAGCCAATAAAGCCAATGCATCCTTCAAGGAAGTGCTGTTGTTGACATGCATGTTAGCCTTTTATTTCCAGTGGAGAAGAGAATTCATGACTAACAAACTAGCATATTGTGGTTCATATAGGTCCTCTCTCATGTGACTGTGTCAAGCTGCATTTAGCCACAAATGAAACTGGAATGGAAACTCATTAGGTCTCTGCTTCAAATTTGAGAAAATGGCCACTCCAGCCTACCCTGGGGACTGATTTTGTTCCAGTAGGGTTACTGTTTCTTTAAAAGATTTCTTACCCACCTTCTACTCAGGGGTTAAGGTACTGCACAGTGCTCAATTTTCTGTAAGTTGTACAAATTTATTCCAGTCTTCCCCTTCTAAACCAAACACTTTTGCCATTTTCTTCACATGTTGTGCATGCACTGCAACAGAAGAATCCTTCATCGTTCCTACTTCCTTCACCGCTACATCAAGGATCTTAGTAATCTGTAACTCCTGCCATGTGACAGTCTGACTTTCAACTTGGAGTTCTATTTCCCAAATCAGAAGATGGGGTTCACATGGTACTTCCTTCATCAGAACTTGCCTGTGAACACAGTTTTGGATGTGAGTTGTCGGGGTAGCTTTCTATAAAATGTCTATATTCCCTCTTTACAGCTTCTCTGCAGTGACATAGGACATCTCCTATTTCCTGTAGAGGTGTAATTGGGTGCTCTACAGGTACATCAGGTCATACCAGGAGACACCAAGGGGCTGATCTTGGTTCACGAAAGTCAAGGGAATCAAGTGGTGTTTGTGATGATTGTCCAACTAACAACCGACCACCCAAAAGGACTAGATCTCTAGAGCCACATGGTGCCACTATAATATTAGGTGAAGGCACAAGAGCTGTGTCTATATTAGGGTGCTACCTTAAAGTCGACCTTACATTAGTAGACATACCCCAGCCCAGGCTCCTGCCCTGCCCCATTCGCTGCCCTGGGGTGTGGTCAGTCCTGGGCAGGAGCCAACTCGAACTGCAAGTGGCCGGGGCAGGAGTCAGCTGCCAGCCCCCGCCACCCGCAGAAATGGCCTGGGGGCCCAGTCGGGCTCCCGGCCTCTCTCCATAGGCTGCAAGAAGTAACTGCCAACCCCTGCCGCCCGCGGCAAGGGTCTGGAAGCCAGATCTGCACCCCCCCCCAGTTCCTCGCTGCATGGCAGGATCTGGGTTGGGCCCCTGTAGCTGGATTGGGGCCTCAGAGCTCCATCAAACCCTGGTGTGGGGAAGGGTGTGGGCCCTGCCTTGCAAAGTCAACTTAAATGGTTACTTTGACTTACAGGGCAGACTTAAGAAATTACTTGAGTTGACTTAATAAATTCTAAATATAGCCTGGGAGTTGCTTAAGAATTAGTTCAGAGTGACATAGTACTTTGGAAACTGACTCAGAGGTTTAGTTTCAGAAGCCAAAAGAGCTGGGAACAGTTTGTCAGGAGAAAAGGGAAATCCTAGAGTGGCACAGCAGGAGTAGGAGCGAGATGCCATTGTGGAGAAGGTGACTGGTGAGGGAGAGGATAAAATGAGTGGAGGAAAAGGAGAGAAGGTATCTTCTCTTCCATTAGCAGCTGCCCTTATCAGAGAAGAAGGAGTGTCTTTAGGGTCTGTAACTGTACGAGAACTGGAAGATGCAGTATCACAAATGATACAAGTGCTAGTGCCCATGATATAGTAATCTCCACATTACAAAAGGAAGCTACATCTTGAATGCTGTGGCCAGTTTTGGACTCCACCCTACAGAAAATATGTTGATAATTTAGAAAGTCAAGCAAATAGCAGCGAAAGTGGTTAGGGGACTGGGGCACATGACTTATGAGGAAAGAGTGAAGGAGCTAGCCTTATTTAGTCGACTACCTGAAGGGGTGCTCCAAAGAGGAGGGAGGTAGGCTGTTGTCAGTAGTAACAAAGGACACAACAAGGGGCAATTGTTTCAAGCTGCAGCTGGTGTGGTCAAGGTTGGATATTAGGAAAAACCGTCTCATAAGGAGGGTGGTGAAGCATTGGAATGGGTTACCTAGGGAGGTGGTGGAATCTCCATCTTTGGAAATATTTAAAGCCCAGTTAGACAAAACCCTGATGGCAATGATTTAGTGAGAGTGGTCCTGCTTTTAGCAGGGCATTGAACTAGATGACCTCATGAGGTCCCTTCCAACCCTATGATTCTAATAACTTGCATGGACCTGATTGCTTTAGCTATTCTCTCATAGTTTGTTTCTCTCCTTGTATATTAAACCTTTTATTTTAGTTACTAAAGGATTGCCTGCCAGTGTGGTGGTTTGGCTAAAATCCAAACATAGACTGATCTGATCATGTGGCTGTTCCTTTAGAGCCAGAGAGAAACCTTTTGGTAAAAGTATGGAGTTTAAAGTAACATTTCTTTGCTAGAACCAGTGGCTGATTGGAAAGCAATGCTGAAACAGAGCAAAGAATTCTCTGTACATTTTGTTGTGTCACCCTCCTGATAACCAGTGTGGGGGAATCAGAAACATTGTTTGTGGCTTGTGGGTAAATCTGACTTCAGACAACCCACCAGTACTAGGAAAATCTGTTCTCCTTTTTGCAGCATGCCCTGATTTTGGGATTTTAAGGTGGCCACCCACAGCTGGCAGCATTACACCACTTTAAGATGAATTGGACTATAAAAGAAAAATGAAGAGCCCCAAGTTATATTTCATGTAAGAGGATAAAAGATGCAAGCAGTATGGACTTTGTCAGAGATCCTAACTACAAGGGAAGTCAGGTATTTTTCTGGAAAGTTGTGCAGTAACATAGCAGGTTCGTGGTAGTTCCTCCCTTGTTCTAGGCTTCTTCTCCCAGCTGCTGCACACAAATGCAGCTTCTTTCTGCAACATGCTCCCCCCACCTCACTGTTCTATATTCACAGAATGTGACTGGCCACCATCTATGAACATACACAGACCAGGTTCAGGGAAGTTCACCACTATGACTTCTACTTTTCAAGCTGAATGCTTACCCCACTCTCATGCACCTTTATAGGGCCTGCCTAACGAGCCTAGCAGCTGCTCCATATTGCCCCATTTCCCTGCAGGCTCACTCAGCCAGCTTTTCATTAGGGTTGCAACAGGAGACTGGCTTAGCCTTAGGTTTTCAGCTAGTGCCCTGTCACAGATAAAAATCTTATCTTGAAGAAAGTCTGTAGCTTGTTATGTTATGCATTAGTATCTAGAAAACATCTTTTCTTTGCTCGCTTGAAACCATTTTTAACTCTTTTCTTCACATTTGAACTCACTTAAAATCCTATCTCCCTGGATTAATAAACTTGTTTTGCTTTTAATTGCTGTCAACCCAACACTTTTGATTTAGAGTAAATGTTAACTCCCATAAATGGGATGTATTTCTGGGTAGACCATCCTTATAGGAGCAATCTTTAATCTCTCTCTGAATGGTCCAGGACAGGGATAAACATTGCAGACCATATAGTTGTGGGAGAATTCAGTACTGGAAGTGTGTTTGGGTCACCCTGCATGAAATAACTGAGTGACTGGGCCTAGAGTCAGTCTATTGTGTTGCAGATGGGCAGCAGGGATCAGAGCAATGAACCATCATAGCACACACAAGACTTAGGACACTGTGTGCCAGTTTGCTGACTGTTGATGCCCAAGCTGTGAGACCTGTAAGAGGGCAATGAAAGCACCAGAGCTATAGGGCAGGTGGTGACACAACTTTTCACTGCTCTTGACTGTACTCCAGAATGTAACTGTATGTCACATCTTTTCACATCATAAAACTGTGATACTTTGGTAATGCGCAAATATATGGAAGTAGTAGAAAAACTTAGCAAATTTCAAATCTTTAATTTGCACAGAACAATGGATGTTTATGAATACTGGTGTCAAAGATGTATTTTCATTCACTTTGGTGAGCTTCCTCCTCTTTTCAGCTGTAAACCAACCTATGCGTCTTCGTTAATATCCCAGAGGAATTTGAAGGGCAGGTCTTTCATTTTCTCCTTAAAAATACTGTCAAACCTTTCGCTCTGTGCCACAGTCATTGTGTTCTTCCAGTCGCCAACAGCCCCTGGAGCAGGAGACACAGAAGGGGAATTGGTGGTTAGATACTCTGCTGCCACTTTGACATTTCATTATAATTTAACTATTGCTTGTTCAGGTAAGAGGCTTTAAAGGCTGTGGCTATATCCACACACAATCAGTTAAATTGATTCAAGTTGAATCGATTTAGGTTAAATCGCTATAAATCAGCAAATTGATTTAACTTATATCAATTTAACAAGTCCACACAAAAAATACCAAATCAAACTACCATGTCCAGGGACTAGACTTGCTAGTTCAGTTTAGGAGAGGAGCACCCTGGGAGGTGTGGCAGCATGGGCCCCTGCAGGGCCATGTTGCCACCCAATCTCCTACCTGGCTCTCCCCTGGTTCAGAAAGACATGGAGGAGAAGGCACCCTGCATGCCTGGCACCATTGTCCTAACCAGGTGGGAGTGGTGGTGGTGGGGAATGTACCTGGCTCCCCTGCTATGGCTGGGCTGCCGGAGGAGGGATCCCTGGGTGCCAGCTCCCCCCAGCCATAGCCAGGCAGCAGGGAAGGGGCCCTGTGCACCTGGCATCGGGCGCTGAAACAGGGCGGTGGGGAAGTGATCCTGTGCACCCTGCTCCCTGGTTCTAGCCAGGGAGCAGGGGAAAGAACCCCACACACACCGGGATCCCACTGTGCCTGGCTTCCTCAGCCTTAGCTGGGCTGCAGGGAAAGGTACCCCACATTCCCAGCTCCCAGCAAGTAGGCTGGGCAGAGCAGAGAGCCCTCTGGCACCCAGTTACCCCCCAGCTAGCCGGGCAGTGGGGAAGGGACCCCCCATGTGCCCGGGTTTCCCCCTGTGCTCCCTGGCTTCTGGCACAGTCACCAGGCTGCGGGGGAGTGGGCTTTTGGAGCGTGGCACTCCAGAAGCTGGGCGCAGGGGTCCCGTCTCCCCTGAAGCCTGGCAAGCACGCCAGGGGTCAGGGAAGCATTCCCTGCTGCACGGCTACCGTGGCTCTAGCCAGCCTGGGGGTCCTTCCCCTCACACCAACAAGAGCGCTACAGCAGCCCAAAGGAGCTTTTCTCTCCACCGCCCTGCTAATGGTGGGAGAGCTGGGCTAGCGGGGTCCCTTCCCCAGCAGCCCGGCCAGTGCGGGGGAGCCGGGTATGCAGGATCTCTTCTCCTTGCATGCCCAGCAGCTGCAGGGAGAGCCGGGCATGCGGTGCTCACTTTCTCTGCCACCCAGCAGCTCTGGGGAGAGCTGGGTACCAGGGGGCTCCATTCCCCCACCACCCTGCAAGCAGCTGGGGATGCCAGGAGCCTGGGGCTCTATTTCCCCACCCTCTCTGTGTCCCCCCCCCCCGCCAAGGTGTTGGGGGGGTCTTCCTTCCAGGGTGCCATGCACCCTGAGATGGAGGTCAAACCTTTGACTCAAAACAATGTTGTTTTGATTCAAGCAAGGTTTTGATTTAAAAGTGAGTTGTATTGATTCGATCTAAGTTTCCTTGAATCGAAATGATGGAATAACCAGTGTTATTTCGATCTAAAATCTGCATCCGCACATACCCTATGTGTTAGGTTCAATTCCTTTTATCCTCTGTTTTTTCCTCTGTGACCTTCCCAGAATGTAGCTCTCAAGGGCTTTTAAGGTAGCTTTCCAGACTGGGAGGTATGGGCAAAATTCAGTAAAAAAAACACCTCTCATATTTTAAAATTGGTGTTGTACCTCTTCTTTACCATTTCCAGCACCAGAAATATGCCCATTCTTATGCATTTGATTAGCTGTGCAAATTTAATTGATAAGATTTACATATAAAAGATGGCACTTGCATTACAGAGAATGCTGCCTGCCTGATAAAACACATGCTACTGGTGAAAAGTCTGTTTGGCTATGTGTACACACAAAGTTCTATTTCAAAATAAGTCATTTCAAAATGAATTATTTTGAAATAAAACCCTTATTTCAAAAGGGCTTATTTCAAAATAAGGGAAAGCCTGCTATCGAAACGGCTGTTATTTTGAAATGGTTATTTCAAAATAAGGCCATTTGGACATGTTATTTTGAAACAGTTGTTTTGAAACAACATCTCCAAATGGCCTTACTTTGAAATAACTGTTTCAAAATAACAGCCGTTTCAAAATGAATGGGGTTTAAGCTTTTTCAAAATGGCGGTTCTTATTTCAAAATGACGGAGCCCGTCATTTCAAAATAAGAAAACGTCGGGTGGACCTAATCTTTTTTATTTCGAAATAACCAGTGTTATTTCAAAATAAAAGAGATGTGTGGACATACCCTTTGTGTTCCTTGTGTGATTCCCACAGTTCAAACCATAATGGTCCAAATTCATTCTTGGTCTAGTTTTGACAGTGTAACTTATCTGACCTGGTATTTCTAGGCAATTTCACTAATTCTCTATTAGGCACCACTTGGTTTATACAGCTCAGTTATTATCTTCTTATAATGATTTATTTCACTACAAATTTTAGAAGAAAAATTGGGAGTGGGAAATAGTTACAATTAAGAGAAATTAAAGCTTCTTTGAACATCCTTTTCAGGCACTGACACACTTAATATAAGGTACTGATTTTTTAACTTTTCCATTCCATGGTAAGTTCTGCCATCTCGCTAGGTTCCCCCCATTCTAGTTAGAAATATTATAAGAGCAGAGTGGCCACAAACACCTTATAACTATTCATACTGCTCCTATATAAGGGCTACAACATGATGAAAACCATTTCCTCTCATCTTTTTTTTTTTTTTGACTCATTTCATGCTCCATATAATCCCTGGATGCTGTAGAGACAAATTCATTCTGACACCTACCATTTATGAAGCTTCACAGAAGCAACAAACAAAACTGCTTTTAGTTGTCTCCTAACATTTTCATATCTCATTTTCTTGAAGAATGCTCTTCACTTTTACAAATGGCACAAAATGAAGGTTACCATCCCAGACAGCTGATCACTACATTTCATTCTTTGAAACACTGACACATTTTTGGCAAACTTCTTCACCATTTTTTGTTCAACTCTGCTCAGCAAATGCTTATGACAATCTGCTGAGCAACATAGTGCAGCTTCTTTTGGTTTGTGAGAAATGGTGCCTGCTATATCGTTACACAGCAATACAAACTCTCTCAACAGTCTTAGTTCCCCAAAGTCACCTCTTTCCTGAGGACAGAAGGATGTGAATGGATATACTAGGAAACCATATTCAACGTATCATAGGCCAGGAAATGCATGAATAATCTGTTAGATTTAGCAGCTTCACCTTACCTTTGCGAAGAAACTGTCTTTTGCCTCCTTCCTGGTGACTACCTAACAAGAAATTATAGTTTGCTCTGGCATCATTTTTCATATAATTAAAGGTAGCCTTTTCCACAACTGTGTCCAACTCTTTTTCATTTAGCTGCTTTCCTAAGAAGTTGCAGATCTTCACCACCGTGCCTCTGAGATCCTGAAATGAGCATTATTTTGCAGTAAAAATTTCCCAAATTAGAAAAAAAACCAAAATAATTAAATAAATAAAACAATGGAGTAAAGGGTAATGGGTTACTTAAATAAGCATGTGCATGGGGATAGAGCTCTAAGGACTAAAGGTGACTTCTTATTTGGGATCCTCAGTCTTTGCACTTCCCTTCATAAATAAGATTTTAATTCACTCTAAGTGGCTACAGCAGCACTAATAATTAACAGGCAAGTAACAAGTTAAGCCATTGCATTTCCTTTGTGTTTAGCCCACCTACCCTTGGCCTACTCTAGACAGAAAAGGCTCTTTCTCTGACTGGGAATAGAACAGCTAGCACCATTTAATATAAAGGTTGTGATAATAATTTGGCTCTCTGTATTTTGATCTGTCTCTCTGAAGCTGTTTTGGAAGCTGAAAGACCTGTGTTGTGTCCAGTTCTGGTGTCCACAATTCAGAAAGAATGCTGATGAGTTTGACAGAGTTCGGTGAAGTCACACGACTGCTTACAGCAGCAGAAAGCATGGCTTACTTACAATGAAAAGCTCAAAGAGGTACGTCTACACTAATGGCAGCAAATCCACTGCTGTCATATTGATTTATCCAAATCAACTGAGATGTCAACAAAGACAACGCTGATCTAATTAAGTCACCTCCTGAAGTGGTGTAGCACTGTGTCAATGAGAACTCATTTTTCATTGGTGCACTGCAATGAACACAGCGCAGAGAATTGAAGTTACAAAGTCAATGGGAGTTACACAAGCAATGCAAATTTTGCTAGCAGTATAGACTGAGCCAAAGAGAAAGTTAAGGGTGACTATGTCTACAATATATCTACACTGGTCACATGCAAATTTGCCCCTTCGATTTATCCAGATTGATTGAGTAGTCAGTAAAGACATGCTGAATTGATCTGGAAGTCTATTTAATAAAACCACCTTCTGCATTGGTAGGAATGCATTTCCCATTGGTGCAGCACAATAAAGATAGCACAAAGAAAGTAAGTAACCAAGTCAATGAGAGTCATGCAAAGCTCTCTGAGTAGCTTGCATAAGCCCTGTCAACTGCTGCCAAATTTTATTGGACTGTAGACTGGGTCTATAAGTACCTGCATGGGGAATATATATTTAATTTTGGGCTTTTCACTCTGACAGATAAAGGTACAGTATGATACCATCCAATGACTGGAGCTGAAGCTAAAAAAATTCAGACTGGAGATAAGGTGTGCATTTTTAATACCGAGGATAATTAACCATTGGAACAATTTACCAAGGGTCTTGTTGGATTTTCCATCACTTACATTTTTTAAATATTTTTCAAATGTTTGTCTAAAAGATATACTCCAGAAATTATTTTTGGGGAAATTCAATGGCCTGTGTTATATAGGGTGTCAGTCTAGGTGATTACAATTGTGCCTTGAAATCTATGCATAGTTATCGCAGGAACTGAACCTCTTAACTGGAGATGTCTTTTCTTGCTTTGTGGATCAGCCTTGGTACAATCCTTCTCACTGTGCTTCCCTCTGATGTCAGCAGGGAGGAGAATGATAGTTTTCTCTCTGTTTAGCTAACGCGTTCACTCTGATACTCCATGCTTTGTTTATATTTTAAGCATAATTAAATTCAGTTTTAAACTGATTTAGTTCAAACACTAGGCAGTCTTATAGTAATTAAAACTTGATTTCTTCCAATCCAATTTAAGTTGTTAAGGAGTCAAAGAGTAGTTGAGCAATTTGGTAGAAAAATAAATAACTAATTTAAAAAAAATTGGAAGCATTTTGCATTTTTCAAAAATTGCAACTATACATATCTTTTGAAAACATCAAAATAGTTACTAAAATAGGTTATTTAATCAAAGTGCAGCTTTTAAATAAAGACTGCAATAGACATTAAAATCAAGTGTCATTTGTCACAAAAAATTACAAAATGACCTTCAGATTTGTAAAACATGCCATTTTGATAAAAAATTCTTTAGCCTAAAATCTGTTTGAAAAGTTCTAAAATGCAGTAGAAATTCTCCTTTGGCTTTAGAATGCCTCATAGTATCTGTTGTGTAGTTACTGCCCTGCTACGTGAAAAAGGAAATGATATAAAGAAGGATTATTATTTATTCCTAGTGTATTCGCATTCAGCATATACTTTAGTCTACGCTAGGAAGCAAATGAGACTTCTTGTGACTAAGTGAATTGGGCAGCTATATCCTACTGAATGTCAATGGTGCTTTTGAACATCTGTCTATCATTCCCATTCCCCCATTCTTACACTGAAAAGTGCATTTCTAAGGACTTCCATTTAAATCAGTGACACCAATGTATCTCCATCCATGAGGATGGAATCTCTTTAAAAGCAATGAGGGTCCCCAGAGGATGAGATACAACTCAGTGTGAGTAGGTTGGCAAAACTGGACTGTGTAATAAAGACATTTTATTTATTCTTTTTCATAAATAAAAAGTGATTGAGTGGCCTCACCTTCTTCATCTCCTCATAGGCAAGGAAGAGAATATTGAAGTCATCCCTGTGGGTGTACCAGCCTCTGATGTGATCAAACCATGAGCCAGCCAAAACTTAGAAGGGAGAAAGTTTATAGAAATAAATGTTAATTATCTCAAGTAGAAAAAGAGTTCAACTGTTGACATTTTGTACTATAATACTCTCACAAACTTGACCTCACAATCATTGAAGCATTCATCATTTTATTCAGGGTTTCTTCTTTGTGCTGTTTAGGGTGAAATTTGCACTCATAGAAATTTTATTCCAGTTCCTGTTTTTATGCATAGCCTTATCCTGGTTTATCTTTCATTTTTAACATGCAATAAAGATCAAGATGAGAACATCTTCTAGTCTCGGTAGCTGAGGACTATATTTTTCCACCACAGTCAGTTACATGATAACTAATACATATTGTAGTTTTAGCTGTAGAATCCACTGACAACATAGAATAGTACTTGCACTTAGCAGAACATATTTATACCTTTGTGTCCTTTATAGTTAACTTATAGATAATATTTTTCATTGCTTTTAATGGATTAGTGATTAAAAACCAAGAACTAAATGTATAGATTCCTGCATTAACAGATTGTACGCCCAGAATGGAGTATTTTGGTTATCTAGTCCAGCACCTCTCAAGAGCTGTATAGTAACACAAAAGTGAGTTGTGGAACAGTGGTTGAGTGTGTTAACTGAAATCAGCCTGCCTTCAAAAGCCATAGGAGAGCTGTGGCTTGGGCTAACTTTGCACGAACAGCGTCTCTACTGAGCAGTGGCTGGTATTGCATTAATGGCAGCCATAGACCGTGGGTTTGTTACCAACTTTGCCCACCAACTTGGGGTATGCTCATTTATTAGGGTTGCTTTCTCTATGGGGAAGATGGTAATTCTATTAGTGTGCTGCTTGTGCCACTTGTGTTTCTATATAGGTGCGTCTGAGTGGACCGGGTCTATCAGCACTCTCAGCTGACCCCTTATGTGTCCCTGAACTCAGTAGGCTGGGTCAAACAGCACTTCTCCGCTGCTACCCTTATGTGCCCCTGTACTGCACCAAACTAGGCTTGATTATGGATCTTGAGCAGGCTGGGTCACACAGCACTTCTCAGCTGCTACCCTTATATGCCCCTGGACTCAATCAGGCTGGGTCAAAACAGCACTTGTCAGCTGTCACCCTTATATGCCCCTGGAGTCAATCAGGCTACTATCCCTATCAATGAGCAAACCTTACAAGGTTGTGGGCATCACAGGGATCTTTGGCTAGGTAATAGAAGCATTGCTGCAAAGTGATATAAAGAAACCAAGACCACAAAGGAGAGGGAATGATGTCTTAAAAGAGTCTGGAAACTGGTTTAATAACAAAAGTCATTTTATTGCCAGGTATCTAAAACTTGTACTACTAATAATAATTACAAAGGAAAGAATACCCCAACATACCCAGTTACAGCACGGATAAACATACAAGGAAAGAACACCCAGCTACAATATTACCTAGATTCTACTGTATCAGGCCTAGAGAGACAGAGAGAGAGTCATAATTAACACAGAGGGAGAGAGATTGGGGGGGAAGAGAGAGAGAGAGAGAGAAGTTGGGGGGCGGGTGTCTCACCACTCTGTGTAGCAGAAAGGTTTCCAGGTTGTGTAGATCAGGGTCAGAGGCTGGATGGAAACAAAGCTCCCACAGCAATCAGCAAGGAAGAAAAGCCAAATCCCAGTGGAAATGATAGAGCTTTAGATCCAAGCATCAGGAGTCAGGACTCAATCCAGACTCACACAGGATTCAGAAAGGATCCAATCAGGACTTGCACAGGACACACACTACACTACTGTTCTGTTGGATGTGGGTAAAGGTTTTCTATAAGGACTTGTTTACATGGCCAATACACATTCCTGGCTGGGTGTAATGGTTCAGAGAAGCTGACAATACAGTCAGGCAGGCTCAGTATTTTGGGTATCAAGTATCACGTCTGTGACTAGAATGGTCTGATAATTGCTGAGTTTGTTCGTTTTGGTGTGAGATCCCCCATCAGGCAATGCTTCCCTGCTTCTTCAATCCCAGAGTTCAGTGTGGCTCCTGCTTTGGAGTCTGGTTCTCCATAGTCAATGCAAATGAAGCTCCATTGTGCTGATGGCTTTTGGATATGGGTAGATTAGGAAAAGGATGTCTCCCATTTCCTACTGTTTTTGGTTTTCAGTTCAAGCAGAGGTTGGGGGATGTGTGGGGGGAGGGAGGCACAGGCTGGATACTGTGCTCTGATTCCTCAAGAACACAGAGCTAACACATAACAGGTTGGGGGGCCAGGATTTTGACCAGCTCTGCTTTCTACACAATCAACCCACACAGATAGTTTATTCAGACTGTGCTCAGGGGACAGGGTTTGGCCTTTTAGTAGTAAATGAAATCTTACCTTTCCCAGCTAGAAACCTCTCCAGCAAAATATTAAAATCTGGAACTGACTCAAATTTGAATACAGGATCGGCAAAATGAAAAAGGGAAACCAGAACATCTTTAGGATTTCTGGATACATAAATAACCTGTAAGGTAAAAAGATTGACATTCTCAGGTTTATTAAACAGACACAATCAACCTAGAATCCTGTGGCTTTATAAAATTACTATTGCTGCAGCTAACATTCAATTCACTGTACCTGTAAAGATTACAATGAGTTCTCTATTAAATATTTTATCTAGACAACGAATAAATGGTTTCTTTTGGTCTATGCCAGCACTTCCGGGTAGAGTCAATGTCATCAATGAGCTTGCTTAATTCTGCAGATCCTCAGACATATACACTACACAGTCTGTATCTGATAGGACTCTTGACTTCAATGGGACCTTTGCTGTTGTAAGATTAAGCACATGGGCAAATATACTTAGAATCAGGTCATCATGCTTTCATGTTGTTTGCATGTGTCTTCCATAAAGCAAGAGGGAAGCAAAAAGATTTAAAAATCATGAGAAATGGGATAGTAAAAAGCACAGAAGTTAACAGAGGTTGCAGTTGCAGGAATGCTATCTGAGAAAATCTAAATTTTTAAGACATTGATTTAACTTTGAGTGCCTCAAATAGAAACACTGGTATGTCAGTATCAGATATTTATTTATTTCTGTGTACTGTGGTTGATATATTGTTAAAGTAGTGGAGACAAAAACATACAGTCAGCCTAGAATCTTAGTAAGCAAGAAATTTCTAGTCTTTCATATAATTTGCAGATAACCACTAAAAATATCCAAAATATCTCTTATGATATTTAATGAGTATATTTCAAATGCACTGCTGCCCACATCAACAAATTTCTCCTACAACTTGGAGCTGAGAATTTCTGGAAAACCAGAGACACAAATAAGACCTGTGGTGGTGCGCACTGATTATAGCCAGCTGAAAGCCATAAAGAAACAAAACTCTCTACTTCTTCAAAAAATTTTTAAAATAATGAAGAATCTACATGAGCCCAGTAAAATATAAATAAGCAACACAAGGCTTTTCAAGTTCCAAAGGGACAACCATCTTAGTCTAGTATAGTAAAACAAACAAGGAGACCTGTGGCACATAAAATGCAATGAATACATTTGTTAGTCTTTACGGCTATGTCTACCCTTAAAACTGAGTTTGAATTAATGAGGATTAATTCAAACTAAATTAATGCATGGCTACACTGGCTTTCATTATTTTGAACTAAGGAATTCCTTAATTTGAAGTAATGAACGCTTACTTTGAAGTTATAAAAACTCATTTAACTTCAAAGTAAAGCATAATTCAAACTTATTTCAATCCTTATTTCAAATTGAAGTGGTTTGACTTTCTTCCTCCCAGGGTGCCTTCCCAGGGCCGTACCCTACTTGTGTGGTGCCCAAGGCAAGCAGCCCCAAAGGTGCCCCTGCCCCCGGGCATCAGTCCAGTCTGAGGCCCAATCTGGCCCCAGTACCCTGGCCGGGTGGGGGTTGCCTTCCTTGCTGTCTGCTGAGTGCAGCCAGGGCCAGACAGGGGGTGCCCTGGCTGCGCTGAAATAGGTGGGGAGAAGGCATCCCCCCACCCATCTCTAGCTGTGCTGTGCTGTGCTAGGCACGGTAAATGGCTTCCCCATCTGGCTCTAGCTGCACTGACCAGGTGGAGGGGAAAGCATCATCCTGTCTGGCTCTAGCCACACTGGCTGGGTGGGTGGGAAGAAATCTCCCCATTCGGTTCTAGCTGCAGCCCAAGGCTAGACCCAAATGGGGGGATGCCTTCCTCTCTGCCTGGCCAGCACAGCCAGAGCTGGATTGGTGCATGCCTTCTCTGCCGCCCGGCTAGCACAGCCAGAGCCAGATAGGGCAATGCCTTCCCCTCCGCCCAGCCAGTGCAGCCAGGTCAACTGTCCCACCCTGCCCTGGCTGCACTCAGCCAATGGTGAGGAAGTCAACCCCAAGGTGGGCAGGGGACTGGGGCTGGATTGGGCCCCAGCTGGATCAGGGCCTAGGTGGAGGGAGCACCAGAAAAACAATTTATGGCCCTTACTTTCCTCTTTCTACTGGATTGTGTGGGGGCCTGGACCTTCTCAGGGGCCAAGTTGCCACATTTCCCATGGTGTTCCCCTTTTAAACCAAACTAGTAAATCCTGAGTATGGACATTCTAGTTCGAATTAGGTTGCTAGTGGAGCCATGTTAATTCTAACTAACTTAGTTTGAATTAACTAATATTAGTTTGAATTAATTAATTTGAACTAAGTTAATTTGAACAAACATCTTAAGTATAAACATAGCCTACGTGCCACAGGACTCCCTGTTTGTTTTACAAGGTTTTCCAGTTTCTATCGTTAGAATTTTAATAGATGCAGCTTAGGAGATGCTGGAGGACAGGTCCACCAACTGCTGTTAGTCACATTGGTTGCATCTATACTGGCCAGGTAGTTTGAGTTAAGGAGCTTTAATTCAAAACTACTTAGTACCCATCCACCATAGACTTTCAATAGTTCCAGTTAAGGAATTCCTTATTTCGAACTAATGAAAGCTTAGTTCAAATTAGTAACACCTGCATTTAGTTCGAGCTAAGCACTTAGTTCAATTCTTATTTTGAACTAAGGGCAGTGTAGACCAGGATTAAGCCTTAATTTGAACCAAGTAAATTCAAATTAGGACAGTTAGTTCAAATTAACAAAGTGCACTAGTTTGACTTAATCAATTTAACTTTAAGTCAAATTAATGAACTTTATTAATTAGACTTACTGAGATCAGGTTTACTTCAAATTGACATCAAACTTTTTAGTTCGACTTTGTTAATTAGAACTACCTTTTGTAATGTAGACATAACCCTTGTGCAGAAATGCAAACCCGGTTCTAAAATGTCCCTAGTTTCTGTTGTCAGAAGTGGAGAATGGGTGAAAGGGGTTGGATCAGTTGATGATTAGCTGTTCTTTCATTCCTTCTGGAGTAATGGCATTGGGCCCTGTCAGAGACAGAATATTTGGCTACTTGGACCATTGTTTTAACCCAGTATGGCCCTTCTAATCTTCTTGTTCCATTTAATATTACTGTAGCTGTAAGTGTTGGCAATCTTTCTTCATGGGAGACAGAGGATGAGCTATAAACCAATTCAAGTGAAGGTTCCTATGGATTAACAGAGTTGCACTGAGTGCTCACTGATAGCACTCACATGGTACACAGCTCTGCAGTGCACATATCCTCACTTTACTGTAGATGTTCCTGTAACAAAGACGCTACAATGGTTGTCTGTGAAGTGGAAGTATACCTGATGCCTCCTGTCACAGGAGACCTAGGTGGCCATGTAAGAGACTGGCATTCCTCCTGCAAAGCTATTCTCACACTGTCTCTACAGTTACAGTGGGCCAGCATCACACACCTTCGGTGTGAAAGACTGTCCTTTTGCATTCACAGAACGACAGATATCTCCATGGCTGTGTTCACACAGCCTCCTTATTTTGAAACAACAGAGGTTGTTTCGAAGTAAGGTTTCAGCTGTTCACACGACACACAGTTGTTTCGAAACAAGGGGAAGCCCTTGTTTCGAAACAACTGTGTTGTTTCGAAACAAGTTAAACCCCATTTGGGGTCGAAACAAACTTGTTTTGAAACAAGGCGTGTGAACCTGTTGTTTCAGAACAAAGTGTTCCGAAACAACATTGGAGCCTCAGCACCCTGGCCAACTTGCTATTTCGATTCCCATTTTTTCCTTATTTCGAATTAACATTTTGTTAATTCGAAATAAGTTGTTTCGAAATAAGGGTTATTTCGATATACAGTTGTTTCGAAACAACCATATCGAAATAACCCGCTGTGTGAGAACACAGCCCATGAGAGAGAACTCAGTGAGAATCTCTGACGCTGGGAGAGCTTTCCTTTGGCATGACATGCTGGGTCTGTCCACCCCATTTTTGGCATGATGTCTCCTGATGTTTAAGGGTGCAGGAGACAAAAATGTGAATAAGATGAAAGCTGATATTTGGATAGCTGCACATCACCACAACAAAACCACTCTGATTTACAATATAACATGCTGACTGTAATTATCATAACCCATCCACAATAATGTTCCTTTTTGGCTGAGCTGCCATGATGGAAAGAAGCAGCTTCATTTCTTTGTTCAGAGACCTGGGGGAGCAGTTTTTTGAAAAAACAGGGTCTCCACTAATCCTGACCACTAAAGTCCTGAGGGCTCACTTGAACTTGTTTTTCTCCTTCTGGTAGGGTCTAGGGTGATGGATGGAATTTGAGGAATGTCAGCCCCCATCACTATGGAGGAGAGGAATTTGCTCTAGCAAAAGTTATTGGAGACAGAGCAGACAATCTGGATCAGAGGACTGATTTATTGGTGAAAATGACAAATTCCTTTGATATTGTTAATGAAATTGTGATTTGGCCATGAAAAAATCTAATGCAGTCTAAGAATGCAGCAAATGAGTTATTTCAGGAAAAAAGGGGAGGGGTTAATACAATTATACAAGGTGGTGGGTGAGACCTCATGTAGAATATTGTGTGCAGTTCTAGTCCCCCATGTTTAAGAAGGATGAATTCATACTGCAATAAGCACAACAAATGCCTATAGGGATAATCTGTGGAATGGGAAACATTCCTTATAATTGGAGACTCAAAGAATTTGGCTTCTTCAACCTAAGCAAAAGAAGGTAGAGGGGATATATGATTACTTTCTATAAATACATCAGGAAAAGAAATACCAGGGAGGGAGAGAAATTATTTATGTTCACTTCTAATATGAACACAAGAATGAATGTATATAAACTGGCTAACAAGGTATTTAGACTTGAGATTAAATGCACATTTTTAATCAGCAGAGGAGTAAAGTTCTGGAATAGCCTTCCAAGGAGAGCTGTGGGGGCAAAAACCTAGCTGGCTTCAAAAATGAGCTTGATAAATTTATGGAAGTCATAGTATCATGGGACAGCCTAATTTATCATTTCATTGATCTTTGACTACCTGTAGTAGTTAGGCCAATGCCTGAGATGGAATGTTTGATTGGATGGTTTCTGTCTTAATACAAAGAATTCTTTCTTGGGTGACTGGCTGGTGAGCCTTGCCCCCATGCTCAGGGTTTAACATTGATTACCATACTGGGGTTGGGAAGGAATTTTTCCTTTCAGCACATTGTCAAAGTCTCTGATGGGTCTTCACTTTCCTCTAAAGCATGAGATATAGCTCACTTGCTTTAAAGTCTTGAAACCATAATTTGTGGATTTAGGCTACTCAGCCCTAGGTTCGGGGGTCTAGCACAGGAGGGTCTGGGTAAGATTCTGTGGCCTTTATTGTCCAGGAATTCAGACTAACAGATCACATTGGTCCCTTCTGATCTTAGAGTCTATTATTCTAAATTATAAAAATGGCATCATGTACTTTTGCTTTCCTGCTCCTCAGATCTCTGGGAACTAAATAGTAAGGCAGGTGAGTAACAAAGAGACGAGGTGATTCATGAAAGACATGATCCCTTTTATCACATCCATAATACTCCAGCTATGGGACTCTCCACACTGTTTCAGTATTTTCTGTTCCATCCCGATGGCCTTCATGATAGATCAAGCTCAAAATATTCTGAGCCCACACAGTTCCTGCAAAAGAAGATAGCATTATTTGAAACAGTTTTGACACTAATTTTATTTTAATATTATGCAATAATGTCATAATCAGTGTCTCTTCAAAACAGTATCTCATTTTACAAATGATGTACAAAAATTTGCTAATGCTTTGTTAAAGAAAATCCATTCATTCATTAGGGATGGGAAGCCAAACAGGAAAGGAATTCATCTTAGTATTTAAAAAATACATAAAGATAATAGTTTTTTTTCTAATTAATCTGTGACAGGACTGGGATCAGTGTGGGGGAGTTTAGAAGAATGTTCATCATTGTTTTGCAGGAGGGATGCATGACCTCAGGAAATCTATGGCTCTGTAGTAGTGTGTGCAAGTCCAGAAGTATGAGCAATACCACCACTTTCCTTTCCCTGAACTTATTATTTCCAAAATATTGATGATATAAATGTTTACAGAAAGGTAAATAAAAATAGTTCTGTTTAGTACAGAAGGAATGAGGAATGGTTTATTATAATAAGTATTTGTGAGTAGTTTTTTTGAAATATTTACCAGTTCAAATATACTCTGCAAATGACCTCTGAAGTATTAGCCTTGCACCATTGCTTGGAGAATTGGAATCACCCGACAGAAAGTCTCCAGTAAAATGCTGGCACTTAAACAATTCTAAAATACTGCTACCCTGCATAGGTTGTAATGTTACTCAGTAAAGGAAGGGTTTAAGAATGGTTTCAGACCTAAGACGGATTGCATGTTCGCTTTAGGAGAATCATATTAGTATTACCTGATTTTGGATAAGTAACTGCAAGTACATCACTGTCTCTGATTTCAAAATCCTCCAAGGAATCTACTTGTTCAGGTGTACTTATTTCCGTTATGAAATAAGATCCTTTATGTTGGAATAAATACTTTTCAGGTGGCTCCATCGGTAACTCAATTTCACTCAGAGGTTACAAACCTGATGGTTAGAAAACAACTTTTTATCTCATCTTTATTCTGGTGATGATTCTTCATGAGATATTATGGTACCACAGAAACAAAATAAAACCTGGTTTGATAGGAAAATGAACAACAACAAAAACCAGCAAATTCAATGACAGTATAGAGTTGGCACTTTTGGGGACTGGCATGAGAACAGAGTATCTCTTGTAGCTAAAGGGGCTGTGCAGTAATTTGTCATTCAAGTCTTTAGTTGTATGAACTGTCTAGTATTGTTAAGCTGCCACCAGGATTCCCAGCTACTGGACTCCCTGCAGCTGGACTCCCAGGTCCTTGCTCACCACTTTGAGCCCAGCTCTTTCCCAGGCTCCTGCTCTGAGTTCAGCTGCCACCAGATCTTTCAGCCCCTGGCTGCACACTGAAAACCCATTTAACATCCGCGCTTTTGTCAGAGCTAAACTCCAGAACTACCAGTGGATGGTGCTGTCCAGCAGTAAGTAGAACAGCCTTTCACAACCATTAATAAGTTCCATTTTTTCTTTGTCAATATGATAAAATTCAGTTCACTATTAAATGTTGCAGGCGAAGTATCAGATCTGAATATATTCTTTTAATGTACAACATCCCACTTACACCTTTTTATACCATTTGCTAGACAGGGACAATAACCTGACCCTAGGGGGTGTCCACAGAACTTACTAAAGGAAAGAGGCACCTTGTCCAGATTCTCACTGGAAAGTATCAAAGGTGATTGTGCCAAGCTGGGGAGGACTCTTAAGGAAATAGAGAGTCAGGTGATCTTTAGTGGGATTCTGCCTGTCCTTAAAAGGAGGACAACAAAGGTGTGAGAAGATCCTGATGATAAACAGATGGCTCAGGCAGTGCTGCTATAAGGAGGGCTTTGGCATGTATGGTCACTGGGAGTCATGCATGGACAGAAGACTGTTCTTCTGGGATGGGCTGCATCAGAGTGGTGAGGGAAGTAGACTTCTGGGAGGGAGGCTAGCAGCAGAACTGATCAAGAGAGCTTTACACTAGGGAGTCAGGGGAGTGGTTGGGAGATGCCCGTGTAATCTGCACACCTAATATTAGTGTTGAGAAGAAGGAAAATGAAATAAGAAAGGACACAGAAATAGGGAGCAGCATGGGGATTAGAAGGATGGGTAGTGTACATGCCAGGCTAGCAAGAGGTATTGGCCATAGAAGGACTGTGCTGAATCAGGCAAAGAATATGAGTGAGGCCAAGTAGCAAAGACTAAAATAGTTCATATACTAATGAGAGAAGCCTGGGTAACAAAATGGGAGAACTGGAGCTACTGGTAGAGGAAGTGACACAAGATATTAGAGGGATAACTGAAAAGTGGTGGAACAATAGTCATGACTGGTGTACTGGTATTGAAGGCTATGTGCTCTTGAGAAAAAGACAGCTGTAGAGGCAAAAGTTGGGGAGTGCATTGTATATCAATAAGAAAGTAGACTGTAAGGAAATTCAAAGTAAAGGAATTAACAAGGCAGGATTTATCTGGGTAAAAATCACTTTGGGGAAGACAACTAATAGAGTTTCTCCAGGGATAGTACTTGGGGTGTGTTACAGACCACCGGGATCTGATTTAGACATGGACAGTGACCTCTTTAGGGGCTTTACTACTGGGAACTGTGTGATCATGGGAGACTTTAACTTCCCAGATATAGACTAGAGGACATGTTCTAGTAATAATAAAAAGGGCCCAGATTTTCCTGGTTGTGATAGCTGGTGAATTCCTTCTTCAAAGTTATTTAACTGACAGAGGAGATGCCATCTTAGATTTGGTATTGGTGAGTAGTGAAGACTTCATAGAGGAACTGGTTGTAGGGGACAACTTAGGTTTGAATGACCATGAGTTAATTCGTTTCAAACTTATTGGAAAGATAAACAAAAATAAATCTGTGATCAGGATCTTTGACTTTAAAAGGGCTAATTTTAGAAAATTAAGGGAATTACTTTGGGAAATGGACTGTTCTGAAAAACTCAGCAACATAAAGGTAAAAGAGGCTTGGAATCACTTCAAGTCAAGTTATAGGAACTATCTGAAGCCTATTTTCTGAGGAGGGGAAAAAATTCACAGGCAAGAATTGAAGAC
>ML681979.1:63211116-63232075 GCA_007922195.1 Podocnemis expansa | reverse complement strand
GGAGCAGGAGCAGGAGCAGGAGCAGGTTCAGGAGCTGGTCAAGCTAGGCACCTTCCTCTTCGCCTTCCTCTGAGAAGACTGCAAATGGGGGAGTTTGAGAGAGGAGGAGTTGGTGCCAGGGGGAAGGAGTTGGTGCCAGGTGCATCCAAAGTAAGTGATTGGACTGTGTCTTTTTCCCTACAAGTGATTTGCTGACTGTGTGTTTGTGCTTTTTTCGCTCCAGGTGATTTGCTTGTGTCTTTTTCCCTACAGGTGACTGCTGTTAGTTGTGGGACTGTGCTTGTGTGATTGGGTGGGGGCTGTTTGCACCATTGTTCCCTGATCCCCTTTAATCACCAGCCTCTAGCAGCCTTGTGATTGGCCTGCCCTCTGTGTGACTAGCAAGGGGCAAGGGCTGACCTACGCAGAGAAGGCTTTTAAAAGCCTCTGCTTGAGCGACCAGGGGATAGCAAACAGGGGAGTTTGCGAGGGAGTTTGAGGAGGAATTTGGTGAGGCCAAGATGGTGAAGAGGAGGTGCACTGCTAGTGCCAGTGCCCCTGCTGTTTCCTTTGCCACTGTTTGTAGCCAGACAGAGTGTCTGATGATGGATATCTCTACCCAGATCCTGGTGTGGATTTGTAAGGACTGTGGCCTTCATTTTCCTGCCACTGATGATCAGGCTAGGGAGATGAGCCTATGTGATAGGTGCCTTCTGGTGGCATCTCTCCGGAAGCAGGTAGGAGAGTTATAGGAGGAGGTGTCACGACTCAGGGGTATCTATGCCCTGGAAAAGTTCCTTGACAGTGTCCACGATGAGACCTGCAAGGAGGAGGTCCCTATCCCGCTGCCAAGGGCTACTGCCACAGCTCTGGAAACGGATGTGATGCCTATGGCAGAGGGAGGACACTGGCATCTGGTCACCTCTGGCAGCAGACAGTTTTCCACGCCTGCTCACATCCAACCATCCATTGTGGTGAGGAACCATTATGCGGTGCTGGACATGATGAAGGAGGTAGAGGAGAGACCATCCACCCCAGAGGCTGGGAAGATCACAGCCACCTCACCTAAGAGGAAACGTAGGGTTGTGGTGACTGGGGACTCCCTCCTGAGAGGAACGGAGGCACCCATCTGTCACCCTGACAAGGCCTCTAGGGAGGTACGCTACCTGCCAGGTGCCCGTATCAGAGACGTTATGGAGAGACTGTCAAAAATCATCCGCCCCTCAGACTACTACCCCATGCTTCTTATCCATGTGGGTACCAATGATACTGCAAGAGGTGATCCTCAGCAGATCAAAGGTGACTTCAGGGCTCTGGGACCGAGGGTGAAGGAGTTTGGAGCACAGGTGGTGTTCTCATCAATCCTTCCAGTCAAGGCTAGAGGCCTGAGGAGAGACAGATGCATCCTAGAGGTGAATGCCTGGCTGAGAAGATGGTGTGGTCAGGAGGGATTCGGCTTCCTTGACCATGGAGTTCTGTTTCAGGACAGAGAATTGATAGGCAGAGATGGCCTTCACCTATCCAGGAAGGGGAAGAGTGTATTTGGGCACAGACTGGCTGACCTAGTGAGGAGGGCTTTAAACTAAGTTCAACGGGGGAAGGAGACCAAAGCCCACAGGTAAGTGGCAATGTGGGAGATCTGGGGGAAGGAATGGAACTTGGGGGGTGTTGGGACTGTAGTACCATGAATAAAAGAGAAGGTAGTTGGAACATGGGATGGGAGTGAATCAAATAATTGTCTTAAATGTTCCACTGAAGCACCAACACATGAGGAGAGTGGGGGAGGAGGACTCAAAGAAAAAATGCAAGGAGGTATATGTAATAGAATTGAAAACCAAACTGACAAAGTAGGGCAAGTGACCGGGTATCTTAGGTGCCTATACACTAATGTGAGGAGCCTGGGAAATAAACAGGAAGAATTGGAAGTACTAGTGCAGACAAGGAACTATGATATCATAGGAATAACGGAGATGTGTTGGGATAGTCTGCATGACTGGAGCTCTGCCATGGATGGGTATAAACTGTTCAGGAAAGACAGGCAGGGAAGAAGAGGGGGAGGAGTAGCACTATATGTAAAAGAGCTCTATGACTGCTCAGAGCTCCATTATGGAAGTGGAAGCGTGCCTGTAGAAAGTCTGTGGGTTTCATTGAGAAGGGAAAGCAACAAGGGGGATGTTGTGGTGGGGGTCTGCTATAGACCACCAGACCAGAAGCAGGAGGTGGATGAGGTGTTCTATGGACAACTAGCGGTAGCTTGTAGATCACAAGCCCTGGTGCTCATGGGGGACTTCAATTACCCTGACATCTGCTGGGAGGCCAATAAAGCAGTGCATGGGCAATCCAGAAAGTTTTTAGAGTGTGTTGGGGGACAACTTTCTAGTACAAATGCTGGAGGAACCAACTAGGGGCCTTGCACCTCTCAGCCTGCTGCTCACAAACAGAGAAGAATTGATCAGGGAGGTAGAGGTAAATGGCAAGCTAGGCAGTAGTGACCATGACATGGTTGAGTTCAGGATGCTCATTGAAGAAAGGAAGGAAAGAAGCAAAACAAAAACCCTGGACTTCAAAAGAGCAGATTTTGGGTCCCTCAGGGAACTGATGGGCAGGATCCCTTGGGAAGCTAATCTGAAGGGGAAAGTTGTCCAAGAGAGTTGGTTATATTTTAAAGAAACCCTGCTAAGGGCACAGGAAGTTGCCATTCCAATTATGAGAAAGAATAAACATGTAAGGCAGCGAGAATGGCTTAGCAGAGAACTCTGCTCTGAGCTTAAACATAAAAAGGAAGCTTACAGGAAGTGGAAGCTTGGTCAGATGACCAAGGAGGCATATAAAGATATTGCTAGGGACTGCAGGGATAAAATCAGAAAGGCCAAAGGACAAATGGAGCTGCAGCTAGCAAGGGATGTAAAGTATAACAAGAACGGGTTCTACAAGTATGTTAATAACAAGAAGAGGATCAGGGATGGTGTAGGTCCCTTGCTGAATGGGGCAGGCATCGTTGTGACAGAGGATGAAGAAAAAGCTGAAGTGCTCAATGCTTTTTTTGCTTCAGTTTTCACAGGCAGGGTCAGCTCCCAGCCCACTACCATGGGTATGGCAGATTGGAGAGAAGAAGAGAGGCCCTTGGTGATGGAAGGTCAGGTTAGGGACTGCTTAAAGAAGCTGGATGTGTACAAGTCCATGGGGCCAGACGAACTGCATCCAAGGGTGCTGAGGGAATTGGCCGATGAGATAGCAGCACCGCTGGCTGTTATCTTTCAAAACTCATGGAGAACGGGGGAGGTGCCAGAGGACTGGAAAAAAGCAAATGTAGTACCTATTTTCAAGAAAGGGAAAAAGGAGGATCCGGGAAATTATAGACCAGTCAGCCTCACCTCAATCTCTGGCAAAATTATGGAGCAGATTCTTAAAGAATCCATCCTCAAACACTTAGAGGAAAATAAAGTGATCAGGAACAGTCAGCATGAATTTACCAAGGGTAAATCATGCCTGACCAATCTCATTTCCTTCTATGATCAGATGACTGGTCATCTGGATGCAGGAAGAACCGTTGATGTGATATACCTTGATTTTAGCAAGGCTTTTGATACAGTTCCCCATAGCATTCTCATTGGCAAATTAAGGAAGTATGGGTTGGTTAGGTGGACTATAAGGTGGATAGAAAACTGGCTAGATCAACAGTTTCAGTGTGTAGGAATCAATGGTTCCATGTCTAGCTGGCAACCAGTCACGAGTGGTGTGCCCCAGGGGTTGGTCCTGGGGCCAGTTCTGTTCAACATTTTCATCAATGATCTGGATGATGGAATAGACTGCACTCTCAGTAAGTTTGCGGATGACACCAAGCTGGGGGGAACAGTAGACACGTTGGAGGGCAAGGACAGGATTCAGGGAGACCTAGATAAATTGGAACAGTGGGCCAATAAAAATCTTATGAAGTTCAATAAGGACAAGTGTAAAATCCTGCATTTGGGACAAAAAAACCCCATGCACCGCTACAGGCTGGGAAACATTCAGCTAAGTAGCAGCAGTGTAGAAAAGGACCTGGGGGTCATGGTGGATGGGAAGCTAGATATGAGTCAGCAGTGTGCTCTTGCTGCCAAAAAGGCCAATGGCATACTGGGCTGCATCAAAAGAAGTATTAACAGCAGATCAAGGGATGTGATCATTCCCCTCTATTCTGCACTGGTGAGGCCACATCTAGAATACTGTGTTCAGTTTTGGGCTGCCCACTACAAAAAGGACAGGGACATGCTAGAGAGAGTTCAGAGGAGGGCAACCAAAATGATTAAAGGGTTGGAGCACAAGCCCTATGAGGAAAGACTGAAAGCATTAGGCTTATTTAGTCTGCAGAAGAGAAGATTGAGGGGGGATTTGATAGCAACCTTCAACTACTTGAAGGGATGCTCTAAGGAAGATGGAGCTCGACTGTTCTCAGTGGTAACAGAGGACAGAACAAGGAGCAATGGTCTCAAGTTGCAGTTAGGGAGGTCGAGGCTGGGTATTAGAAAAAAACGTTTTTACTAGGAGAGTGGTGAAGCATTGGAATGAGCTGCCAAGAGAGGTGGTGGAGTCTCCATCTTTGGAGGTGTTTAAGGCCTGGCTGGACAAAACCATGACTGGGATGGTTTAGTGGGAGTGGTCCTGCCTCTGGCAGGGGGTTGGACTAGATGACCTATGAGGTCCCTTCCAACCCTAGGATTCTATGATTCTATGATTCCACCTCAGATATGGTAATTTCCACTTCTACATTCTCATTCCCATTAGCTGCCCTACCTCTGTCCCCAATCTCACCATCACCCTCATTAAAGACAGAGGCAAAGTACTTATTTAGATATTCAGCCATGCCTAGATTATCCTTGATCTCTACCCCATCCTCAGTGTACAGTGGTCCAACCTCCTCCTTCTGTATTTTCTTTCTATTTATATGGCTGAAAAACCTTTTACTATTGGTTTTGATTCCCTTTGCAAGGTCTAACTCTGCTTGGCTTTTGGCCTTCCTCACTTGATCCCTACATGCTCTGATCTCTAAAAGATAGCCCTCCTTTCCTATCCCTCCCAACTTCCACTCCTTGTAGGCCTTGTGTTTCCTCCTAATCACCTGTTTAAGATGTACACTCATCCAGCCTGGGTTAGAACCCATGCCTGAAATTTTTTTCCTCTTCTTTGGAATGCAGGCTTCAGATAGTTCCTGCAGCTTTGTCTTGAAGCAGTTCCAAGCATCCTCAATGTTCATATCCATGAATTCTTTGGTCCAGTCCACTTCCCTAGCAAATTCCCTTAATTTTTTGAAGTTAGTCCTTTTGAAGTCAAAGACTCTGGTCACAGGTTTATTTTTGTTTGCCCTTCCATTCAGTTTAAATTGGATTAGCTCATGATCACTAGAACCTAGGTTGTCCCCTACAACTAATTCCTCTATGAGATCCTCACTACTGACTAATACCGAATCTAAGATCGCATCTCCTCTTGTTGGTTTGGAAACCGCTTGATGCAGAAATTCATCTGCTATCACCTCCAAGAAAATCTGGGCCCTTTTATTGCTGCTAGTGCATATCCTCCAGTCTATATCTGGGAAGTTAAAATCTTCCATAAGCACACAGTTCCCAGTAGTGTTTACTTCCTTAAAGGCCTTAAAAAGTTCTCTATCCATGTCCAAATCAGATCCCGGTGGTCTGTAACACACCCCAAGCACTAATCTAGGAGAAACTCTAGTAGCTTTCTTCTCCAATGTGATTTTGAGCCAGATAGACTGTCCTGCTAATTTCATCACTCTGAATTTCTTTGCATTCTATTGCGTCATTGATATACAATGCCACATCGCTACCTTTGCCATTACATCATCTTTTTCTAAAGAGCACATAGCCTTTAATGCCCATACACCAGTCGTGACTACTATTCCACCATGTTTCTGTTATCCCTATAATATCTGGTTTCAATTCCTCTACCAGTAGTTCCAGTTCCTCCATTTTATTACCTCAGTTTCTCGCATTGGTATATAAAAATTTTAGCTTTTGCTGCTCAGCTTTACTCACACTCTGTGCCCGACATGGCCTTTTTTTACTACTGCCAGCATCGCCCATCAAACCAGTATTTGTGCTTCCCTTCTTTCTAGCATCTATACTGCCTCCTACATCTTTGTCTTTTCTGAATTCAGTTTCCTGCCTCTCAATGCTAGTATCAGGTGTAGAGATTGTCCGAGCATCTCCCGACCATCTCCAGAGATTATAACACAGAACAACATAAATCCAAAGATTATTAAATCAAGGAGTTAGTCACAAATAAATAAAGATCATTCTTTTTTTTTTTTTTTTTTTAAAGCGAGCCCACTGTTTCAGTCTGTGTACTCAACTTAGTCACAGGCTGATTGTGAAGTGTTTTGCAGCCAGACTCCCCTCCTCCTTGTGAGTAGGTGCCAGTCTTGATGTTGCTTGGGTGCAAGATTTCATAGACTCATAGGTCAGAAGGGACCAGTAGAATCCAGACTAGGCTGGGTGGCCATGTGGAAAGGATGCTGCTCCTGAATATTTGCCACACATTGGCACATGAAGAGTTAAGGCACCTGTTAATAAGAATCCCTAGAGTCTATCAGAAGATCTCAAAACTTTACATAGGAAAGCAGGATCATTTTCCCCATCACACCACTGGTGCCCCAAAGCTTTTCCACCTCCCCACCATGCCGTGAAGTCTTTCCCCGCTGCCCTGGACCAATCCCCTCCCCCACACCCTTTCCCTGTTAGGTGGGGTCACCTGTCCCCAGACCAGGGATTTCCCTAACACCCCCCCTACACTCCCCAAATTTTTCAACACCCCCCAGGTGTCGATTAGTAACAGTGTTATACCCAATTAGTGAGCACCCCTACCCCCCCAACCTCCTCATATACCCCCCAGTTTCAAGTCTTAAGGAGAATACTGCCCTGATCCCCCACCCACAGCCCCCTTACCTGGCCACTATGGCACTGGAGCTGTCCAGCCTGGGCTGAGGCTTTGGCCGGAGCCTGCTCTCACTGAGCAGGCCCTGAGTATGCTCAGTGAGAGTAGGTTCAGGCCAGAGCCTCACTCCAGGCTGAGGCAGTTCCAGCTCCCCAGCTTCCTGAAACGTGGTGGAACACCATTCCTGGGCCTGCTAGTTTTAGGAGCTTAGCATCGGGGCCCCTAAAATTAGAAAATGGAGCCCGAATTCTGCATTCCAGGGCCTGCTATTTTTAAATGGTAGGCTCCAGAACTCAGTGTTCCAGCTCCATTTCCTATTTTTAGGGGCCTTAGAACTCGGACCCCCTAAATATAATGGTGCCGAGAATGGTGTTCAAGGGCATTCTGCCTTACTTTAGCCCCTGGCTGGAAGCATAGTATTTTGGGTATTTTGTTATGCTTGTCTGATGACCAGAGTGGGGAATCAGAGGCATGCTTTGTTACTGACTATGAGGCTGGGTTAAGTACCACCCATCAGTGGTTTGAAGGTTTGGCCCCTAGTTTTGCAGCTTGCCCTGATTTTGGCACATTCAGAATATTATCCCAGGAGGCCCAGCTCACACACAGATGTGCATCCCATGACAGCAGGGTACTGCACAAATGTAAAGACAGACAGCCCTTGTTCCAAAGAACTTACAGGCTAACCAATGAAGGTATAGAGAAAGTAAGTGGTGTGTTAAAAGTCCCATAGGAGGTGAGAGAGAGCTGGTCTGGAGCCCAAGATATTTCCTAGGTTTTTAAGATCTCATCTGAAAGATGATTGCACAGTAAATTGCTTAGAATTCTACCTGGCTACCCTGTTGCAGTGCAAACCTGCAGGAGTCAAACCTAATGTTCAGATCCATAAACCCATCCTCCCTCAGGACAAATTCCAAAGAGCCAGCCATTTTAGTCTAGCTCAGAAAAGCAAACAAGTTTTGTGGGACTGTTTTTCTGTTCTTTCCTCTGTGGCCTTTGGGAAGTCATGTGCATTAGGTAAGTTTTCAAAAGCAGACACTGATCCCCTCCCCCCCATTGCCTCAGGTTTTGGATGTTGACTTGAGACACCTGGGGACTGAGAGAGAAAAGAGCTGCCTGTGCCTACTTCTGAAACTACTGATAGTAAATTTAAATTCATCAATATTATTTTTTATTTTTGTATTTAGATTAAAGGAATGAATTGATCTTGCTATTTGAATTTTAGGTTGCAAATAACTTGGAAAACCTTTTTCAGCTAACATGAATGGGACGGTGGGGGGCAAAGAAAAATTTGGCTTGGGCAGCCACAACCCCTTGAGTCAGTCTTGGGAAACAGTCAAGTTTTAATGGAGATCCCTTATTCTTCTTTTATAATTTTTATTAATTGTGCAGTAATTAAATAATTTTAATCAAATTATCCCTTTGTCTCCTGCCTACAACAGTTATTTGCAGTCAATTGTTTTCAGACAGTTCCTCAGAAAAAGGACCCTTTCTCCTTCAGAATAGCTGTAAAGGCTCCTAGGCACAAAAGAATGTTAGTAGACTGTGCCTGACCCATTATATAATTTAATTTTAGGGTTCCACACAATATGACTATACCAAATTATACCTGTATTTACCTTATTGAATATTATTAAACAAACAAACAAAAAAAAAACTATATCACTAGCTCCTTATAAGATTTCCACAAACTATTTATTACATTTTAATAATTCCATCACCCCAACTGTTTTATTCTCCTCACTTTATAACATTAATGTCTACAAAAGCTACCTTTAACTCTTCTCTTTCCTTTAAATCATTTACTTTTGCCTTCAATTAACAGTATCTGAGCTTTACTTTATTATTCTTTGTTGCCATAGCTGTTAACTGCAACATGCTTTGTGATAGTAAATCTTCCATTTCCTCACTCATACTGCTGTGTTTCTGAGCTGCTTCTTATGCATTTTTAGGTGGCTTGTAAAACCTGGGTGAACAAGGGAAAGTTTTGCAAAACAGCTGCCTTAGTCTGTGCTTTGCCAGAAACCTTTTACAACCAAAGTGCATTTAAAGTTCCCTCTATTAACATTAAAGACCAAAACAAAACAAGAGTACATTTCCTATGAAATCATTTAAAAGAATAGGCTATGAGCAAAGGCATTCTTTAACATCAAAGCAACGACGAAGCAATGTTCTTTCAAAATGATTGTTTTGAAACAATGCTGTCTGAACATATTGTTTCGAAACAACGGTGACTCGTTTCAAAATAACTGTTGTCTGAACTTGCTATTTCGCTTTGAGCTTTTTTTCCTTAATTCAAATTAACTTATTTTGAAATAAGGTGTTATTTCAATGCAAGTTGTATCAAAACAACTTGTATCAAAATAACACCCTGTGTGTAAACATAGCCATTGTTATTCTTCAACAGTTTCGCTGACATCCTTCACTTATACTAAACATTCTCTTATCAAACCTGCTTAGATGGCATTAACTCTCACACTGTTAAGTTGTTATGTGAGATTCTTTTCCCTTTGACCTTGGTTTATTTTAAGGAAATAATATTAGTTTGCACCAATTAGAAAATGTTAGATTTTATTACTGTTGCCTATGTATATGCATGTATGTTAATGTTGCTGTTAAGCTATAAAAGTTTCTGTAATGCATCTCAGGGGCAGAGACCAGCATTGTATCAGCTCTCCCTGCTGCAGTGTGTAAATAAACAATTAGCTGTTTGGCTTTTGCACTCAAAGTTGAGTTCAGCTGTTTTTCTTTGACACACCTGACCCTTCTGGCCCAGGTTCTCTGTCTTAAGGAAGATAAAATCCTCCATTCAGTCTAACTGACAGAAAACTGTGATGATTAACTGTGTGGTGTTCCTCAGGAAATAGATCCCCCATTTCCCAGCCAACCAGTTAAAATGCTCACTAACCAGGGTTACCATAAAGAACCCATTCAGATTACCCATATCATTAGCAAGAAGTAGTGATCAGGTACCTCTCTCACCCGGGATCCTGTTCGTGGTGATGCCAGATGTCAGAAGAAGAAGCAAAGAGAGGTGGATTGGGTCAAATGGTACCCTTTATAGCCTGGTCATTCCATCTCGATTCCACAAGTGAGAAAAAAGGGGGGTGAATTACAATCCTTTTATACTTGAGAATATGTAAAAGCTTACTTTCATAACAATTCCCCAAAGGCTCCCTTTTTGGTTATGTTAAAACCCAAGCAATGAATATTAATAACTATGTGGTGAATATAATTATCCCAGCCCTTGTTGTTGTTTACAGGTTTAGTCAATGCTGCACAGGCATTTGACTTTACAACATGTTACTTTTGTTATAGAAATGCCTGTAATGTTACTAACCAAGTATTTAGCAAGGGAAAGGAGTGGTCAGAAAGTTGATAAATACATTCATTCCAAGGTTCTTATGCAGGAGAGAAAGGATAGTTTCTTTCCATTACATTTCTTGCTCAAACTATGGAAAAGGGAGAGGGGAAGGGAAGATAATATATTTCATCTTGTGTAGATTACAAGCTATTAGAAGAACCATCCCAGATGATGCCACAGCATAGCTTGTGACTGAACTTTGTGACTTTGTGCTCACCCACAACCACTTCAGATTTGAGGATCATTTATATCTCCAAATCAGTGGCACTGCTATGGGCACCCGCATGGCCTCACCATATGCCAAGATCTTTATGGGCGACTTAGAACAATGTTTCCTCAAGTCTCATCCCAAAGCGCCTCCTCTTTACATTGATGACATCTTCGTCATCTGGACACATGGCAGGGATGCTCTTGAAGATTTCCACAGAGATTTCAACAATTTCCACTCCACCATCAAATTGAGCCTGGAACACTCCACACAGGAGATCCACTGTCTTGATACTACAGTACAAATCAGGGATAGACACATCACCACCACCCTGTACTGAAAACCTACTGATCAGTATAGTTACCTACATCCCTCGAGCTTCCATCCTAAACACACCACATGATCCATTGTCTACAGCCAAGCCCTAAGATATAACCGCATCTGCTCTGATCCCTCAGACAGAGACAGACATCTTGAGGATCTCTATCAAGCATTCTTGAAACTATAGTACCCACCTGGGGAAGTAAAAAACAAATTGACAGAGCTAGATGGGTTTCCCAAAGTCATCTACTACAGGAAAGGCCCAAGAAAGAAAACAGAACACCACTAGTCACCACGTACATGTCAGACTTCTGCAACAGATCATTAAGGACCTACAGCCTATTCTAAAAGACAATCCCTCTCTCTCTCAAGCCTTGGGAGACAGACCTCTCCTTGCTTACAGACAGCCACCCAATCTTAAACAGATACTCACCAGCAACTACAGGTCTAACAACAGAAGCATTGAAGCAGGCACACGCCCCTGCAACAAACCACACTGCCAAGTCTGCCCACGTATCTGCACAACAGATACCATCATAGGTCCTAATCAAGCCTGTTACTCCATCAAAGGCTCATTTACCTGCTCATCTAATAATGTGGTCTATGCCATCATGTGCAAGAAATGCCCCAACACCTTATATATTGGACAAACAGGACTATTGCTGTGTAAAAGGATGAAAGAACACAGAGCTGATAACAGAAATCACAGAACAAAGAAACCAGTTGCTGAGCACTTCCATCTTTCTAATCACTCGATGAATGATTTGTTAACGACTTGTTGTCAGAGATGTGGCTGGGACATCAAGACTTCAGAGAGAAACAGCTGAACTCGAATTAATATGCAAGTTAAACTCTGTGAAAGCAGGACTTAATTGAAACTATGGGTTCTTTTCCCATTACAAAAGGTAACTTGACTTCAGGCTTCCCAGGGTTTGAACCTAACAACTGCTCTGATTTGCTGTTACTGTATGACCTGATCCTATGTTTTACACCGCCTTGCATTTATTTTCATTCCATTCTGTAAGTTCACCCATCTTCGAAGCATCTGAGGAAGTGGGATTTTCTCCCACAAAAGCTCATGTGAAAAATAAATCTGTTAGTCTTAAAGTGCCACATGACTCCTTGGTTTTTTTTAAAATATATTTCATGAAATTCCCATTGCAAGAAGCAAAGCCTATGTACCTACCCATGCCCTCATTACCATAACAACCATTTCTCAGGCAGAGCCCTAGGGGCCTCAGGCAGTATCCCAATGTCCAGCTTAAAATATTACTCTGCAGAGCTTAAAGTGATATGTGTATTTTAGGGGCAATTGGAGCATAACAGATGTGAACCAGGCCTCCTAGGATAACTCCCTGAATATGAAAAAATCAGGGCAAGCTGCAAAACTGAGAAGCAAACTCGCCAAACACTGATGAGTGGTATTTAAACCAGTCTCCCATTCAATCACAAAACATGCTTCTGATCCCCCACAACACTAGTCATCATAAAGCATAACTAAACAGAAAGAATCCCCTTTACTGCACATCATCTCTTCTGGTCCACACCTAGCCACTAGAAATAGATTATTTTGATCCCAAAGGGTCAGCCACACTACACAGTAAAATATAGGCTTGGATTTTATCCAAAATATCACACTGCCAACTGTAGGTCCCAACCAAAGAATTTGTTATGAGAGGAGCTGTTAGTAAGTGGGGTCACCATTAATTAGCCCTGACCAAAAGTTAACCCTGAGCGATCAGTCTTAATCAAGGTCATACCGAGCTTTAGTGAAGTAGCAGACACAAATTGCAGGCTCCGTAAAACAACAAGCTTAAACGAGATAAAGGAGTATTCTAAACAAGAGTGAAAAACATGAGGCCTTTTAACCCATTTACTAAGTTTAACAGTGTATAAAAGCTAAGGTTCAGGCTCCTCTTTTTTTGGAACTTTGTCGTCAGGGCAACTGCTGTATTCACTGCCATCAGTCATCACTCCCAGTGCTCTCCTCCAGCAGTGGTTTCACTGGGATTCCTGTCTGCAAATGGGGAGTAAGCATAGGTGCTTTCCTATTTCTTGTCTTTCTTGTCTGTTTGTTCAATAAAATTATTTTGTTTTTACCTTTTACTGTGTCTCCCGGTATTGCGCCTACCAAACCCATCAAACCTTAGGGCCTGAGCTATACTTTGTAGCCAGAGTCCTGTTAAACTAATCAATCCTTAAATAACTAAAATTAAAGGTGTAATATAAAAGCAAAGAAACAAAATATGAGAAATGTTAAACGGTCAAAGTAAATCACATATATACAAATGATTTAGAGAACATGGACTTGAACAAGTTCAGGAATTTCACTTCTTGAAAGATAGAAATAAAAGAAAATTCTCTGCTACTACAAGAAGAAACTTGCCAATAGCAAAGAAATGCCTCAACAATGGTCGCAGTCTTCAGTGTCAAAAGACTCACTGTTTTGCTTCTGCTGCAAACTGTTTTGCAGCCATGTGATTGGTAGCAGTCATAAATTTTCACTTACTGAAAATGGTTCAAGGGTTTGTCATCTCAAGTCCATCAAAAGAGATGAAAAATATTGTCTGTAAGTAAGCTACCCAAGCCATAAAAATGTAAATATGTTGTATTAGTCAAAATACCATTCTATATTGTCAGTAGAGTCTCGAATATAAATACAACAGGTATAACTTATGATGTTACTGATTGTTTCTCTGTCGACAAGAACAAAATGTCCTCAGATACTTAGAATAGAAATGTTCTTAGTTTGGCCTTTATCTACTGTTTAAATTAAAAGATAAACCAGGATGAGGCTATGAACAGAAACATGAACTGGAATAAAATCTCTGTGAGCCCAAATATGCTCCCCCAACAGCACAGAGAAGAGAAATTGAATAAAAGGAAGTCTGCTGCAGCAAGTCTGAAGCCATACTTGTGAGCGTATTAAGGTGCGAAAATGTCAACAATTGAAGAGGTTTGTTTTTTTTTCTTGAGATCATTAACATTGATTTCTACAACCCTCCTTCATTGTGGCTGGTTCATGGTTGCATCACATCACACCCACAGAGATGACATCAATACTCCCTTTCCTCATGAGGAGATGAAGGAGAGGCCACTTGCTCACTTTATATCTAAGATAAGCATTAAATAAAATGTCTCAATTACTCAGTTCAATGTTGTCATCCTTACTCACTCTGAGCTGTACTTTACTTTGTACTTCACTTTTAAAGAGATCCCATCTTCACACAATAAGACACATTGATCTCACTGATTTCAATGAGAGTCCATCACAGGGTAAAAATGAAGGAATCAGAAACACAAGGTGATATTTTCAAAAACACTAAAGTCACTGCTTACCTCTCACCGACATTCAATAGGACATACCGTATATACCAGGGGTGGCCAAATTTATGGAACTGGAGAACCACACAAGTTGCTCATTAAACCTTCAAGAGCCACACTGAGGCATATAGCCATATACTTTTACCTACAAAATTGATTTGCTGACATTCTTCTGCGAACCACACTTGTTCATTCAAGAGCCACATGCGGCTCCCGAGCCACAGTTTGGCTATTCCTGCTATATACTCACGGATAAACTGATCCACGCATAAGCTGAACCACAGTTCTGAGTCCCCAAAACAGGGAAAAATGGGTGACCCATGTATAAGTCGAGGTCCCTGTGTGGCCTCGGGACTCTAACCCCACCCCCCACCCTATGCCACTGTTTTCTTCTGGAGTCGCTGACACCCTCCCTATCCCATGGGCCCTGGTGCCACTGTTTCCAGTCTCCCCGGCACCCCCACAAGCTCCTGGGCCCTGTCGCCACTTCCCTGGACTCCCCAACACCCTCGCCCCCAGCTCTTGTCCTTGATGCCACTTTCCCTGGGGTTTCTGATCAGCTACCTAACCCCCGGGCCTGACGCTGGCCTCCCTGGGCCAAGCTGGACCCTCTACCCTACTCAGGGCCCCCTCACCTGGCTGCTCCAGTGGCTACAACAGAGGCTGGGGTTCCTGTTTCTTTCTTTAACCCCAGCCCGGGCTGACTCCCTAACATGACTGCTATGGCCACACACTGAGGCTCCCGCCCTGAGCATGCCAAGAGCAAGCTCAGGGCTGGAGATTTAAAAACTCTGGGGCTGGGGCTGCTCTCCACTGGCCTGACCTGCATATAAGCCTACTGCCTTTTTTGAAGGCAATTTCAAGGCATAAAGGTCTCGGCTTATAGACAACTATATATGGTAGGTGCCTAATTTTCTTAGTCACAACAGGTCTCATTAGCTCCCCAGGAAAGACTACATGCTGGATGGGAGTACAGATGGAATAAATAACAACGTTTCTTCACTTCATTGCCTTTTCCACATAACATGATTGCAGCCATACAACAAATCCCATGAGACATTTTAAAATGAAAAGAAAATTTCTGCTACATTTTAGAGCATTTCAGACTGCTTTTAGAACTAAAGAGGTTATTTAAATAAAAATGGCATGTTTTTGTGAAAAATGATGTTTGATTTCAATGTCTATTGAAATTTTTCAGGTTTTCCGAACTAGGTTTTCAGAAAATAACATAATTTTGATGTTCTCAGTAAGGACATCTGTTTGAAATCTTTGAAAAATACAAAATATATCAAAATTTCTGAAATGATTGAATGAATACTGTGATCTCAAATACAAAAGCAAAAATACATTTATGCTTTCAGTATTTATATTCTGTGACTGTCAAATCTTTGGGGTCAGAGAGAATGTTGCAATGACCAGATGCTGATCCATGACTGGTGACTGAGAAACACTGGTCTAGGGAGTTTCTTTCATTTCATGGCTTTGAACTGATTCTTAGAGCACACCACACCCAATGTTCCCTCTAAGCTGATGATGCAGCTGAGCAACTTATGGATGCAGCTGAGCAAGTTCCCTTCTGGTGCCCAAACCCAGTGCCAGGCCCCTTCGCTGCTGCCCCTTGGGTCCCTGAGTGCATCCATAACTTGCTCAGTTGCATCATTAGCTTAAAGGGACCATTGCTCCTGATCAGAGATTTTTCCAGGCTACACTAATCCTTTCCTTACACTGAGGATCACTTAGAAAGACACCAGCAAAGAGACCTTGTTTTGCCTTCTGCCCAGAGACCTGAGTCAGAATTAGAGCCACAGCTAAGGTACCACACAGCTCTTTCTAAGCAAGCACTTTTATTCGTAGCATGAAAGCATTACAGAGGAAACGTTAAAAATAATAAAGACTCTAGTAAGACTGCTAGTAAGGACAGGGGCATTGCTGGATAGCAAAAAGATCCGGGGCATAGGCCCACAGGCTCCACCTGTGTTAGACCCTGCCCCTGCCATGGGTCCGCCCCCAATAGGCCACACCCACAACAGACAACCTCCCCCGCCATTACCCAACAGGCCCTACCCCTATCCTGGGCCCCACTTGAAACTGGAATTCACATGAAGTATTTGAAGTGGGGAAGTTCCACATGAAATAGAAATTTTGGAAACATGGAGATGTGATGTTTCTGAAAGGAAATATAGTCCCTAGGGCCATGCCAGCTGATGACTAAAATTGAAGCTGTCAGTTTCTAGCCAGCAGCGGTCTAGGCACCAATGCAGTCTGACCATGTCAATGTCCATGGATTATCCTGGTCCAGAGTGTTTAGCCTCTGTACCACTCTCCCACCACATAGAGGCCCCATGCCATGCTATGATACAACTCCTCCTTCATACCCCTCTGCTCATTTTAGTTTTAATGCAATCATTCTCCTCCAGTGTTCCCTACAAATGAATCAAGGTGCTGGCAGTATCCTCTTAAAAGCTCACTGACCATGTGAGGAGGACATATAAAAATTCTCCTCCTCTGACAAGGCATATCTTTCCCTATCTCCTATAGGTTTCTGTTGCTAAACATCAGGAGTCATGGAGATCAGAAAATAGGATTGGGAGGGAGGGTGGTGCATGAGACCATCCCTGGGACTTCCAGTCAACTTCTTTAGGGTCTCCAGGTACTGGAGAAGTGGATGGCATCTAGAAGCCCAGATGAGAGATGACACCCTGCTGACCCATGCTGAAGACACCTACCACTGCAGTTCTCAAGCTTTTAAAATAGAGCCCACGCCTCTCCTGAACTTTGCTGTAATGCTTGCCCTCCAGTTTGAGTGGCAGCATGAGATTGTGGAGCAGGGGAGTGGAAGGATGGTAGCACAGCAGCTGCAATTCACCATGCTGGGCTGCTTATAACACAGGGCAAGAAATTTAAAAAGGCTCTGACCCTCCCAGCTTCTAGGTGTATGCAACCCAGGTAGGGGAAGTTGGGGAGCTCATGAGGCAAGCAGGCAGGCTGGCTGGAGCTGCCAGTGCAGTGCTATAAGCAGGGTCACACCAAACTGGCTGACCCAGCCAGACAGCCAGGCTGCCTGTCTTGTGCCTCCCCAGCAAATAGCCAAAGAGAGGACAACATATAGGCTGCTATATCTAAATACAGTGCTTTCCTTTGGCAATCATTACATCTCTGTGTGATGTCTGTGCAGTATGTCTTTCTTTTGATAAGTAATTCTTTAGCTTCCTTTGTACTTAACTATTTAATATTTTGAGGGGGCCAGAGTCTTATAAACCTGAGTACATCAGTGAATTTCACTGAAATTTGGTGTTTTTCATTTCACTTATTTTTATTTATTATTATTATTTGTATTAAATATCTCTAGTGCACATAAACTCAAGCCCATATGAAAAATTTGTAAGATTTGATGGCCAAAATTTTAAATGTGGTATTTTAGTGCCATCATTAATGTTACCACTTCTTATTTATTAATTAATGCTCACACTTTTTTAAAAAAAATTAAAATGTTCACTTCAACTTTGTAGTTCAGCATTAGCTGCTTTATGTTAAGTGAATGATGATCAACTTACAAGCTTCACGATGGGAAGATCTTTAAAAATACCACAGCCAAGAATAATTTACGAGTGCCAGAGGGATAATCATATTAGTTTGGTTCAGCAAAACAAACAACAAATCCTGGGGGGTCATATGGGGCAGTTAAGGGTGCAGGAGGGACTAGAACCATAGGGAAGGTAGCAGTGTTTAAGGAGGAATTCCAAACTGGCAGTATGGGGTCTTGTCTCAGGGTTACAGAATTATTTCACTTATGACACTAAAGGACATATGTCCAACATTAATTAACATGTACTTTAAAGGTAAACACAATTAATTATCTCTGACCCTCCATATTATCTGTCCCTGTCCCACACCTCCAGTCTCTTCCTGCTTAATGGAGAACAATCTCTCACACAAGAGAACAATTTCAAGCACAGGATAAAAACTAGGCACAGCATATGGTGGTGTTCAGCAGAGTTCACCTTTACGAATAATAGCACTGTTGATGAGGTTACCTTCCCAGACCACCTGCTGCCCCAGCCTCACAACTGAGGCAACAAGGCAAGGGGCAGGAGACCCCGCAGTTCTGCCAGGCCAGACCCACTACCATGTGAGACCCTGTGGTCAGACCAGGCAGCTCCACCACCTGGGCATGTGGTGAGGGCTGGGGACCCCAGGCCAGGCCAGCCCTGACCCATGGGCATGGGCTGGGGGCAGGAGACTCTGGGTTGGCACCCGAGCCTCGCCCCCTCAGCTGTGGGGGGCTGCCTGGTCAGGGCTGCACCACAGCAGCCTGGCCACCAACCTGATCCCCAGGGACCCACGGCTGAGGGATGGTCCCTGACTCATCAGCCTTCTGCTGGACTGACCCTGGCCTGGACAGAGGCTGAGGAACATCCCTTGGGCCACCTGGTGCTCAGGTGAGGAGCTCCATTTCCAGGCCACCCCCCTGAGGCCCCTAGGCACTGGGGAAATGCTCATGGACCCAGCTGGGCCCCAGAGGTTTATGGGCACCCCCCCGGTCTCACCCAGGGCCCAGAAGCCTAGGGGTAGCCCCCTGAGTCCCACCTGGGCCCCAGAGGTCTGGGGACACCCCCACCAGTCCCACATGGGCCCCAGAGATTTCAGGCCACCCCTGCCCATCCCACCCAGGATCTGGATGCCTAGTGGCACCCCTACAGCCACACCCAGGGCCCAAAGGCCTGGGAGAATCCCCTGCCCCCACCCCACCTGGGACCCAGAGGCCAGGGACTAATTCACTGCTTCCACGCAGGGGCTGGACCCCATGCAGGGAAGCCCCCCTCGGCCCCAGGCAGCCCCTCCTCTCCCCCCCCCTCGTCTGACCAGGGCCTCCAGCCAGGGCCGTGCCTAGGGGGAGCAGGGCCCAGGGCAAATCAGTTTGTGCAGGGCCCCCCCATTTTAAACTTTGCAGTGCAATGTTCCCTCTAAGCCAGTTAGTTCCCAACCTGTGGTCCAGGGACCCCCCAGAGGTCCACAGACACATTGCAGGGGGTCTGCGGAGCGTCTCCCTACACAGGGCTGGAATCCAGCCACAGCCCTGATGCTCCCTGCCAGGGCTGCCTCTCCCCGTCTGTGGCTGTATCCTGGCAGGGGAATGGAGCCACAGCAGCTCCCCAACACGGGCAAGGGCAGGTAACCACAGCTGCTAGGGCTCAGCTCCCTGGTGGTGCGGGCAATGGTGGTGGCAGTGCTGCTCACCAGCTGTCCCACTGGTGCGGGTCAGAGTCTGCCCATGCAGGACAGATTACATAAACAGCTGAGGGGGGGTCCGCAAAGTTTTTGTTTTGTTTTGGTTTTGGTTTTTTTTGTTACACAGGGGTCCCCAGCCTGAGGAAGGTTGGGAACCACTGTTCTAAGCTGATGATGCAGCTGAGCAAGTTCCCTCCTGGTTCTCCAGGCCCCAGTAGGCTTCTTCCCTGCTGTCCACTGGCTCCCCAATAACTTGTGCACCCATAACTTGTTCAGCTGCATCATCAGCTTAGAGGGAACACTGGGCAGTGTCATAATTTTTCTTTAATAAAATCATAAATTTCTAGCCCTCAGGCTAAAAAGTTGCAGAGAGAAGCAGAAAAACATGACCTGACTTTATCCTAAAGGCTCAAAACCCAGAAGTCAGAGAAAATAGTTCCCCCCATTTATTATTTCTTTAAACATCTCTTTATTTTTAAGTGAGTTTTAATGATATATTTAAGCCAGACTTGTGACTATTTTTGATGTTTAGGGTAGGCAATACTGAATGTGTCATGGTGATGTTCCATCAACCTCACAGCCAAGCAGACAGGAGCATCTGGATGTACTCTTTGTGGTTCTGGTTTTCTGTTCAAGATGGGCACACAATTTTACAAGTTTAATATTTTTTCTTAGATCAAGTTTTTGTTAAATTGAAAATTCAGAGAGGGAAGCTATTTTTGGATGATAAGAAATAAATTCAGGTCCTCTCTCACCTTAAGGCACTGGTTTCCAATTGTCTAATGTATGTTATTTCCTTTATGCTGCCTGACTCTTTCCTCTTCCCTCTTATTTTAATATATGTATTCACACATGCCTCATCGCTTTAATGAAAGTCAGGTACTGTTTGAGGATGAGAGGAAGAAACAAGGGACTTTTGGCCTCCTCTTAGATACCCTGATGTAAATCAAAGGAGGAGTCTTGTGGCACTTTTAAAAGCTAACAAATAAATTAATTTGTTAGTCTTTAAAAGTGCCACAGGATTCCTTGTTTATTTCCCTAAACTAGACCTGCATGGCCACAGTTGCTTTTCTCTTTGCCATGTTTTGGGACTGGTGGTCTGACTGCAATCAATGACAATGGGGCTTATTTACAGTGCAGAAGGAAGGACAAAAAACTACTTTAATGTGTTGATCGATGGCCATTAACCCTAAAAACCCAGTATTTCCATATGAGTGCTAGCCTGGGGTCTTCTCTCTCAGGTATAATAGATCATTATCTGCACAGAGAAGTTTGCTCAAAAAAGACATTCCTGAAGACTGAAACCCTTGTTAAATGTAGAAGGAAAAAAGTTCTTTAATATCTGAGAACGCTTTCTGGATATGCTGATGTAAATTCAAAGAGAAGGTCCTGTTTTGTAAAGGTTGGGGATGTGACATTCTCCTGGCTTTGTCCCCGTTTGCTTGACCGAGGCTGGCTCCATAAGTTTTATCTCAACACTTGCCCTTTCTCTTCCCCTCAGGGAGCAGTTGTGGGAAGGTGGCTACTTAAGGGTATGTCCACACACACTCCTTATTTCGAAACAACAGAGGTTGTTTCGAAATAAGGAGTGCCATGGCCACACGACGCAC
>ML681979.1:63184376-63210716 GCA_007922195.1 Podocnemis expansa | reverse complement strand
CCCCAACCTGGAGGCGTGGCCCCGGCACGCGGCTGCAGCCCGCCGCTGCTGGGGCCGGAGTAAGCGCGGGCCGGAATCCCCGGCCTGACACTCCGGCAGGGGGCGTGTCAGGCCGGGGATTCCCGAGGGCATGTCAGGGGGGGAATGCCCCAACACGCCCCCTGCCGGCGCGTTAGGCCGGGGATTCCGGCCCGCGCTTACTCCGGCCCCGGCAGCTGCGGGCTGCAGCCGCGCGCCGGGGCCGCACCTCCAGGTTGGGGACAGCAGGGGCTTTAAAGCCCCTGGGGTGAAGTGCCCCGCTGCCCGCTCCTGGCGGGTGCTTGCAGGGGGCTGCATGCACCTGCCAGGTGAGGCGCGGTGCCTGCAGTCCCTTGCAGGTACTGGCGGAGTGAGGCGCAGCCCTGCGCCTGACTCCGCCGGTGCCTGCAGCCCTGTGCAGGCACCCATGGGATGCAGTGCCCCTCTGCACTGCACCCTGTGGGTGCCTGCAGTCCCCTCCCCAGGCGAAATAGCAGGTCCACACTGTGGACCTGCTATTTCACTCCCTTATTTCGCGGACATGGTTTTTGTCCAGCGAAATAAGTTGTTTCGAAATAACATATTATTTTGAAACAGCTTGTTTCGAAACGTGTTGTTTCGAAACAAGCACTCCCCGTGTAGACATAGCCTAAGAGTTACTGTAACCAAACCCCGCCTGTCCCAGTTCCCTTCCCCCTTCCCTGACCAGCCGGAGCTGCTCCCTAGTCCCACAGCTTGAAAAAGCTCCCTGCTTCCTTACTCCAGCTGGCTGTGTGGGATCCCCCAAAAGCGTGAGGACCCCCAAAGTGCAGGGCCCAGGGTGGTTGCCCCTCCTGCCCCCCCTTAAGGACGGCCCTGCCTCCAGCCCCCCAACTCCTACCTACTCCATCCTCCAGAGAGAAGCCCCTGCCGGAGAAGCTGCTTGTTTGAAAGTGGCTCCCTTTCTCCCTCGGCCCCTCCCCTCCCCTGGCTGGTCACACACCTGGCTGCAGCACCGGGGCAGGGGAGGGGAAGCTGCAGCTCACAGTCACAGAGCTCTGTCAGGGTCCCAGCTCCCAGCGTCAGAACTAGGGGTCCAAAAAAGACTCGGGGCTCCATGGGGGAGATTCGGGGCACGTGCCCCGGGTGCCCAGTGCCAGCAACGCCACTGATGTAAGGCCTTTGGGGAGTTGTTAGGAATGTAAGCTTGTACATATTTGCAAGCATAAAAAGATTGAAATTCACCCTCGTCTTTGTTCACTCACAGCATCGAGGTATAATGAGCAGGCAATAAAGACTACCTTTCCATCCAGTCTGCCTCTGAGACAAAGTTTCCTTCTTCTAAAAACTCTTCAACTTTTTTCCTGCACGGTAAATTGTAGTTTAGAAACCAGAAACAGGAAACACTTCTGGGCAGAATGCCAGGAAGTTCTGGTGCCTAAACTCAAGTTTCAGACATTTCATCCTCCAAGCTCTGAGCAGTTTCAGATTTTCCAGAGGCAGAGCCTTTTTGCTTTCTAACTCCCTTTATTTTAGGTGAATCTATTTATCTCCCAGGTGACTGGAGACCCCTAGAATTCTTAAAGAAAATTTCTGTCACATACTCTTCAAATCTTCTGCCTGGCTCCCCATTCTGTTGCCTGATTTCTGGATTTTCAGTAATTTTAATTGTGGTAGAGGCTCACAACTGATCTCATGGGAAGATAGTGAGGTTTGTCCTGGAATCAGGTTTCAGAAGAGTTTTTAGAAGGACCCATAGAATGCCTGACACAAATGCTCATTGCTAACTGAATTTGTATTAGTTTATATGTTTCCATTTATCAAAGCAGAAAATAGCAGGTGAATGATTAAAAGAAAATGACTAATCAAATTGATAATGATTAGAATTACACTTTTTTTCTAAGGCACATATGATACATATTTAGACTGTATGCTTTGGATTAATATACTCACACCCTTGCCTGATAACTTGATTGAGAAAGTTGTCTGTCCAGTTCCTCAGCCCTTGGGTGGAAGAGAGAGGGCTTGGTTGTGCCAGAGAGCAGACAGCTTTAAAAATACTTCATCAGGCAAGTATTCTAGCTCACACTAATTGTAACAAGCTTAAGGCAGTAGCAGCTGAAAGCTAGCCACGTGATTTGCCTTTCTTCTACACTATGTCATATGGGTTCCCTTCTTAGACCAAACTTGGCATCTTCACTCACAGATTGTTGGGGCACACTTATTACATAGGCTGGTAAGTTCATGCCTATTAATAACATAGTACTATCCTTTCCAGATTGCTCCAGACAGTTCTCTTATGCCACCTTAGTTATTTTAGTCTTTTCTGTGGGCTTGTTGTGTACTTGTGAAGTTTATTTGGGCTATAGGCTACCTTTTGTAGGATTTCTATATGCTACAGTTCCTCTTTTACAATTGTAATATTCTCCTACAGTCTGGACTGCTATGCAGCTGTGTCACCCCATTTCTTCATTTTTGCGCCATGAATTACCTTGGCCCAAGTGTGTAATCAGTCCCTCTCCCAGTGGAAGAGTGCTCCAGCCAGCCACGCCTGGGAAGGAACCCAGAAAACATCCCTAGTCCCAGATGCAACCCTGAGAATCACCATCTTGCAGACTTCAATGCTTCTCACTACATCCTGCAAGCTCATTTACACTTCTTCGTCATTTTATAAAAGAAATTGATTTGCAAGAGACCTATCCCTCCAAGTAAGGTCTCTGCACAGACTCAGTCCATGTGCTCTGCTTCAGGTACAACAAACAAATGAGTTTATTGACAACAGGAAATTCTAAGAGATTATAACTCTGAACAATATAAATCCAAAGATTATTAAATCAAAGAGTTAGTCAAAAATAAATAAATAAATCATTCTTATTTTAAATTGAGCTCAATCTTCCAGTCTGGATACTCAACTTTTTGCACAGGACAACTGAGAAATTTTTTGCAGCCAGACTCCCCTCTTCCCTGTGAATAGGTGCCAGTCTTGATATTGCTTATGTTCAAGATGTAAGCGGACAGTCCTGGACAAGGTGTCTCTTTCTTTCAACAAGTTTCCTTGACACCTCCTTGGTTCAGGCGATCATCCATATCTGGCAATGAGTGTAGAAGGGTGTAAGTGGGGTGTTGCACCTTAAATTAGCATATTCTGATCTGATATTTTGTCTGCAATATTTAATAGCAAAGCTGAATTTTATCGTGTTGATAGAGAATATACAGAACTTATGAATTATTGTGAGAGCAGGGCCATAAGTACACATTTGGGTGTCCAGAGGAAGCAGCCCCAAAGCCGGCCCCAACAACTGGCCCCAAGCCCGGGCCTTTCTTTCCCCCCCCCCCCCCCCCCCGGTGACGAGAGCAGGTCGAGGGACTGGTTTCTACCCCACCACGATCGAAGCTAAGCAGGGGTTCCCTTCCCCGCAGCGGGCAGAGCCAGAAGGGGAGTCTCTACCCCATTGCCTGCCAGGGTTTAGCAGAGGTTCCCTTCCTTGCTGCAGCCAGAGTCAGGTGGGGGTTCCCTAGCCCATCGCTGGCCAGAGCTGGTCAGGGCATCCCTCCACTGTGGTGGCCAGTTCCAGGTGGGCATTCTCTGCCCTGCCATGGCCAGAACCAGACAGGGAATGCCTCCCCCCACTCCCAGAGGAATATGCCTTTAAGACACATTCCTCTTTTGGTCAGGAAGGGTCTGGCGTGGCGCCCTCTCCAATTCACACCTGGGTCTTTGCCCAATTTATCCCACCGTAGTTACTGTCCTGTGTGAAAGGCTGCTCTACTCACTGTTGGACAGAGCCATCCACTGGTAATTCTGGTGTTTAGCTTTGACAAAAGCTCGGATGTTAAATGGCGTTTCAGTGTGCAGCCAGGAGCTCAGAGATCGGGTGGCAGCCGAACTAAGAGCAGAAACCTAGAGCCTGGGAGAGAGCTGGACTTGGTTACACTAGATGACATAGATTCCTTGGAGGATTTTGAAATCAGAGACAGTGATGTATTTGCAGTTACTTACCCAAAATCAGGTAAGACTGTTATGATTCTCCTAAAGCAAACAAGCAATCCAGCTTAGATCTGAAACCATTCTTAAGCCCCTTCCTTACTGAGTAACATTACAACCTCTGCAGGGTAGCAGTCTTTTAGAATCGATTAAATGCTAACATTTTATTGGAGACATTCTCTCAGATCATTCCCATGTCTAAGCGGTGGCAGAAGTCTAATACTTCAGAGGTCATTTGCAGAGTATATTTGAACTAGTAAATATTTCCAAAAGATAGTGACAAATATTTATTACAATATACTATGCCTCATTCATTGTGTATTAAACTGAACTATTTTTATTTACCTTTCTGTAAACAGCAATATCAGCAATACCTGGAAATTATAAGTTCACACTAAGGAAAGTGGGGTTAATGCTCATACTCATGGACTTGCACACACTACCGAAGGACCATAGACTTCCTGAGGTCATGATCCCTACTGGAAAACAGTAAAGAACAATCTTCTAAACTGCCCCTAACTGATCCCAGTCTTGTCATAGAAAATTCAAAATGAATTGCCAATTGTATGTATTCAGGTGATTAACATTTTTGTTCTCAGACTTTGCAGTGATACATTGTCTTAAAAATTAGAATAGCACCACTGTCAGCATATGAGGATTGAGAACTTGCAGCTGTATTTATAATATAGCATAACTAACTTTTCTATCTGAAGCTCATAGAGAAGGACTCTTTACCCACTCATTTATTGAACAGTATGACACAGTTTTTAGCAATAAACAGTTCTGATACTACAAAAGGATACTTGGCACTTCCTCAAAGGGAATTTCGCGTATCATTGGTATGTCATTTAACATGCACAGAAAGTACAGACCAGTGTGAACTTTCTCCATGAGCCTGAAGTAGCATTGCTGCTCTTCCATTGCTCGGGTAGAACAGGGGTCCTTAAAAACATTAAGAACACCAATGTACAGGGTGCTTTGGCCAGAATCAGTCAATCTTTTGGTTATTACTGTAATGGACAGGCATGCTGCAACAGTGAAGTTATACAAAAGAGAGAAAAGCAGTCTGTAATAATCACTATTTCATTGGGACACCTGAATTTGCCAGGTGTGTGTATCGAAGATTTAGTATTTGACCAGCAAGGAGATAGATAGACAGATTGGATAGATTTTTTTAATACTAAATTGTGTTGCATTCCTGTTTGGCTTCCCATCCCTGATGAATGAATGGACTTTCTTTAACAAAGTGTTAGCAAATTTTTGTACATCATTTGTAAAATGAGATACTGTTTTGAAGCGATCATGATTATGACATTATTCCATAACATTAAAAATAAAATAAGCACCAAAGCTGTTTCAAATAATGTTACTTTTGTTTGCAGGAACTGTGTGGATTCAGAATGTTTTGAGCTTGATTTATCATGAAGGCCATCGGGATGGAACAGAAAATATTGAAACAGTGTGGAGAGTCCCATGGCTGGAGTATGAAGGATATAAAATAGATCATGTCTTTCAGGCATCACCTCATCTCCTTGTGACTCACCTGCCATACTATTTAGTTCCCAGAGAGCTGAGAAGCAGGAGAGCAAAAGTATGTGATGCCATTTTTACAATTTAGAATAGACTCTAAGATCAAAAGGGCCAAAGTGATCTCTTAGTCTGAACTCGTGCACAATGCAGGCCACAGAATATCGCCCATGCAGTCCTGTGATAGACCCCTTACCTAGGGCTACGTAGCCTAACGTCCCAAAATTATGGTTTCAAGACTTCAAATCAACTGAGCTGTGTCTCATGCTTCAGAGGAAGGTGAAGACCCATAGACTTTGACAATCTGCTGAAGGGAAAAATTCCTTCCCGACCCCAGTATGGTGATCAGTTAAACGCTGATCTGTGGGAAAGACTCGCCCGCCAGTCACCCAAGAAAGAATTCTCTGTAATAACTCAGAAACCACCCATTCAAACATTCCCATTTCAGGCATTGGCATACCTACCACAAGTAGTCAAGGTCAGTGAAATGATACACTAGACTGTCCCATAATACTATACCACCCATAAATTTATCAAGCTCAGTTTTGAAGCCAGCTAGATTTTTGCCCCCACAGCTCCCCTTGAAAAGCTATTCCAGAAGTTTACTCCTCTGATGGTTAAAAACCTGCATCTAATTTAAACTTTATAAACCTTGCTGGCCAGTTTATATACGTTTGTTCTTGTGTTGATATTGCCACTGAAAAATAATTTCTCTCCCTCCCTGGTATTTCTCTCTCTGATGTATTTATAGAGAGCAATCACATATCCCTTCTACCTTCTTTTGGTTAGGCTAAACAAGCCAAGTTCTTTGAGTCTCCAATTATAAGGTATGTTTTGATTCCACAGATTATCCTTGTAGTCATTCTCTGTGCTTGTTCCAGTATGAATTCATCCTTCTTAAACATGGGGGACTAGAATTGCACATAATATTCTCGATGAGGTCTCACCAACCACCTTGTATAATAGTATTAACCTCTCCCTATCTCTACTGAAAATACATCTTTGGATGCATTGTAGGACTGCATTCGATTTTTTCATGGCCACATCACAATTTCACCAATAATATCGAAGAAAATTTCATTTTCACCATTAAAAAATTTCTAATCCTCTGGGCCAGATTGTCTGCTCTTCCCCCAACAATTCTTCCAAAAGCAAATTTCTTTCCTCCATGGGGATGGGAACTGACTTCCTCCAAACCGCATCCATCTCCCTGGGCCCTGCTAAAAGGAGAAAAATAAGTTCAAGAGAGAGTTCGAGACTTCAGTGTTCAGGTTCAATGGAGATCCCATTTTTCATGAAACTGCTACACTTGGTCTCTGAACCAAGAACTGAAGCTGCTTCTTCCTCATCATGACAGCTTACCCCAAAGGTAACATTACCATGGATGGATTATGATAATTACAGTCAGCGTGTTATATTGTAAATCGGAGTGGTTTTGTTGTGTTGGTGTACAGCTATCCAAACGTCAGCTTTCATCTTATTCACACTTTTGTCTCCTGCACCTTTAAACATCAGGAGACATCATGCCAAAAATGGCAGTGGACAGTGCCAGCATGTCATGCAAAAACAAAGCTCTCCTAAGGTCAGAGATTCTCACTGAGTTCTCTCTCATGGAGATATCTGACATTCTAGAATGTAAAAGGAGAGTCTTTCGGACTGAAGTTGTGTGATGGTGGCCCAGTGTCATTGTATAGACAATGTGAGAATAACCTTGCAGGAGGAATGCCAGTCTGTTAAATTGTCACCTAGGTCTCCCATGAAAGGAGGCATTTGATGTGCATCCACTTTCCCATGAGGCTTGCTTCACAGACAACCATTGTAGCTTCTATGTTTCTGTTAGGCTATGTCTACACACACATTGTTATTTTGAAATAAGTATTTCCAAATGAGTTATTTCAAAATAAATTAATTCAAATTAAGAAAATGTTAATTTGAATTAAGGGAAAGCCTGCTATCAAAATGGCTGTTATTTCAAAATGGTTATTTTGAAATAAGGCCGTTTGGACATGTTGTTTCGAAACAGCACCATTGTTTTGAAACAACTGTTTCAAAACATGACCAGATGACCTTATTTCGAAATAACCATTTTAAAATAACAGCCGTTTCAAAATGAATGGGGTTTAAGCTGTTTTGAAACGACGGTTCTTATTTTGAAATGATGGATTGCCAGCACTTACAGCCACAGTAATATTAAATGGATCAAGAAGATTAGAAAGGCCATACTGGGTCAAAACAATGGTCCATCTAGCCAAATATTCTGTCTCTGACAGGGCCCAAGGCCACTACTCCAGAAGGAATGAAAGAATAGCTAATCAACTGATCCAACCCCTCTCACTCATTCCCCGCTTCTGATAACAGAAACTAGGGACGCTTTAGAATAGAATTTTGCTTTCCTGCACAAGGGCTATTTCTACACTACAAAAGTTAGTTTGAATTAACAAAGTTGAACTAATAAGTTCGATCTTAATTCAAACTAAACCTGAGCTTAGTAAGTCAAAATAATAAAGTCCACTAATTCAATTTAAACATTAAGTTGAATTAGTGCACTTTGTTAACTCGAACTAACTGTCCTAATTTGAATTTACTTGGTTCAAATTAAGGCTTAATCCTGGTCTACACTGCCCTTCGTTCGAAATAAGAATTGAACTAAGTGCTTAGTTTGAACTAAATGCAGTTGTTACTAATTTGAACCAAGCTTTCATACGTTCAGATTATGGAATTCCTTAATTTGAACTACTGAAAGTCTATCGTGGAAGGCGACTAAGTAGGTTTGAATGAAAGCTCCTTAATGTAAACTATCTTGCCAGTGTAGACACACACAATGTCACTAATAGCAGTTGATAGTCCTGTCCTTGAGCATCTCCTAATTTGCACCTATTAAAATTCTAACTATAGAAACTGGAAAACCTTGAAAACAAACAAGGAGACCTGTGGCATGTAAGATATGTCTACACTTAAGTTTGAACTAACTTAGCATGAATTAATTAATTTGAACTAATATTAGTTAATTCAAACTAAATTAGTTTGAATAAACATGGCACCACTAGAAACCTAATTCAAACTAGCATGTCCATGCCCAAAACTTGCTAGTTTGGCCTAAGAGGGGGGGCACCATGGGAACTGTGGCAACACGGCCTCTGAGACGGGCCATGCCCCCACCAAATCCCATGGAAAGAGTAAGGCACTTTCTCCCAGGCAGGGCCATAAATCGGTTTTCTGGCGCCTCCTCCACCTTTGCCCCGACTCAGCCTCTGTCCCCTGGCTGGATGGAGGGGGGCTTTCTCCGCATCAGCCGAGTGCATCCAGGGTGGGGTCGAGTGTGTGTGCCCTGGTTGTGTTGGCTTGGCAAAGGAGAAGGCATCCCACTGTTTGGTTTTAGCTGCACTGAGCCGGGCAGGGAAGAATGCATCCCCGCCCAGCTGTAGCCATGCTGAGCTGAGCAGGGAAGAAGGCATTCCCATCCGGCTCTGGTTGTGTTGGGCCAGGCAGGGGAGAAGGCATCCTCACCTGGCTCTAGTCATACTGAGCCGGAAGAGGTGGTACCTTCCCCTCCGCCCAACCAGAGCAGCCAAAGGCGGATGGAGATGCCTTCTCACTGGCCCCACTCAGCGAGGCTAGAGCCAGGCAGGGGGATGCCTTCCCCTCCACCCAGCCAGTGCAGCCAGAGATTCTCCCACCTGGCTCAGTGTGGTCAGGACACCTCCTGCACGGCCCTGGCTGCGGTCAGAATGTGGCAGGAAGACACGCCACACCCGGCCAGGGGACCGGGGCTGGATCAGGTCCCAGGCTGGATTGGGGCCTGGGTCAGGGTACGCCTTTGGGGCTGCTTGCCCTCGGCACCACACAACCAGGGTAGGCCCCGGAAAACACCCTGGGAGGAAGAATTTGAAATAAGGATTATTTTGAATTAATGTAACTCCAATGGGTTAATTCGAAATAATAAATTTGAATTTATCCTTTACTTCGAAGTTAAGTGAGGTTTTATAACTTTGAAGTAAGCATTCATTACTTCAGATTAAGGAATGCCTTAGTTTGAAATCATGAAACCAGTGTAGCCATGCATTAATTTAGTTTGAATTAATACTCATTAATTCAAACTCAACTGTAAGTGTAGATATAGCCATAAAAACTAACAAATTTATTCATTGCATTTTAAATACCACAGGTTGCCTTGTTTGTTTTAAGGTACTAGACTAAGATGACTGTCCCTTTGGAACTTGAAAAGCCTTGTGTTGCTTATTTATATTTTACTGGGCTCACATAGATTCTTCATTATTTTAAGAAATTTTTAAAGAAGTAGGGAGTTTTGTTTCTTTATGGCTTTCAGCTGGCTATAACCAGTGCGTACCACCACAAGTCTTATTTGTCTGTATGGTTTTCCAAAAATTCTCAGCTCTAAGTTGTTGGTGAAATTTGTTGAGGTGTACAGCAGTGCATTTGAAATATACTCATTAAATATCATAACCGTTAAAATTATCCAGAATATCTCTATCTGCAAATTATATAAAAGAAGAGTAATTTCTTGCTTACTAAGATTCTAGGTTGGCTATATGTTTTTGACTCCTCTACTTTAACAATATACCAAACACAGCATACAGAAACAAGTAGATATCTGCTACTGACTTACCAGGGTTTCTATTTCAGAGGAACTCAAAATTAAATCAATGTCTCAAAAACTTAGATTATCTTCAGATAGCATTCCTGCAACCGCAGCCTCTGTTAATTTTTTGTGCTTCTTACTATCACATTTCTCATGATTTTTAAATCTTTTTGCTTTCCTCTTGCTTTGTGGAAGATGCATGCAAGCAACATGAAAGCGTGAGGACCCAATGCTATGTACATTTGCTCATGTGTTTAAAGTTACAGCAATGAAGTGCCCATTAAAGTCAAGGGTCTGTAGACTAGTGTGTATGCCTGAGGATCTGCTTAATTAAGGAAGTTCCAAAGGGGCAGCCATGTTTATCTAGTCCAGCAAAAAAAAAAAAAAAAAAAGAGTCCTGTGGCACTTAAAGACTAACAGATTTATTTTTCACATGAGCTTTCGTGGGAGAAAAATCCCACTTCATCAGATGCTTTGAAGATGAGGGAACTTACAGAATGGAAAGACAATAAATGCAAGGGAGGTTTATAGGTTAATTTTGCGACTTTAATATATCTGAGAATGTCACTCCTTGTACCTTGCAGATTATTTATGTATCCAGAAACCCTAAAGATGTTCTGGTTTCCCTTTTTCATTTCTCCAATCCTTTAGCCAAACTCGAGTCAGTTCCAGATTTTAATATTTTCCTGGAGAGGTTTCTAGCTGGGAAAGGTAAGATTTCATTTACGACTAAAAGGCCAAATCCTGCCCTCTGAGCACAGCCTGAATAAATTATCCATGTGGGACAATTATGTAGAAAGTGGAGCTGGTCAATATCCTGTCCCCCCTCTGATAACCTGGGGCCTGAGGCTGCTATTAATGCAGTACCTTCCACTGCTCACTAGAAAAGCTGTTTGTGCAATGTTAGCCCAGGTGAAATGCTTAGTCACATAGACTGCATCAATCAAGTGCAAATTCCCTCATATATCACAATTGAGTGTTTACTCTGAAAACTAACAATGGGGAGTTAAATATATTTAATTTCCACTTAGGTGCTGAAATAACAGTAGCTGAGTCTGAGCACTGTGAAAAGAACACATAGAAGTAGTTTTCTTCTGTTGATTTTCCAGTTTAGTAGATTTACACAACCATTATTCCTGTTTCACAATCCCAAACCACAACTTTTACCTTCCAAAGAGCCAAAGACTAAACTGTCACCTATCCACTCCTGTATTCTCATGCATGTTCCATGTTTGACAGAATTTGTCATACATGATCATCAGATCTAGGCCATGTAGAAGAATCTTCATCCCCTAACTTACTTGCAAGGTCATCTTCCACATTTTGCTTCCTTTTTATCTTTATTATCTCAACATTGGCACATGTGTGTGCTTATGAATATGTTTTCTCAACTTTCATTCTAGTTTGATGGTGTGAGCTGCCTTCATCTTGATGTTGTGAACTATTTCCATCTTGGTGTTTGTTAAGATGCTTAAGGAATGAGCCTTTCTGTTTTTCTTTTTTCTTTTTTTCTTTTTTTTTTTTAAATCTACTCAGCTTCCTATTTATGACACCAAGCTCGAAATGGTTTGTTTTTATCTGACATGATGTTAATTTTCTCAAACATTTAAAGCAACTCTTTTGTATAATAATCAAAATAGAGAACAACGATAGTTCCATAGAATAGTATTTATGTTAAGTAAAAGGAAAATGAATCAAAATGAATAATAAGAATGAACAGATGTGGAGTAAATAATGCAAGAAAAGAAAAAAATTCTGGTACTTACATTGCATTGCCAGGTCAAAGCTGCTTTCAAATGCAAGACGAGTTCAGGGTATGAACAGCCCATCCACCCCAGAAGTGTTCCACTGAGCTTGGTCCTGATGTCATGGTCCTGTTCCTAGTGGAATTACTTCAGCTTTACACCAGGCAGTAGCAAGATCAGAATTATCATTCTGGATGCTGGATTAATCCCTGCCTTGTATCTAAGGCCATCATTTTCCTCCAGGAAGTGTTTGTTTTGGGGTCCTCTACGCGTGGCAGGGGTGTGTAAATGCCAAGACAAGGTCAAAAGCAACAGAGAGCAGTCCCCATAAACCTAGACTGTAAGTCAGGACTCTACAGTCTGTTCCTGGGCTATGCAGGGAGTGATGTCTAACCAGCTTGAACAGGGAAAGAGGACTCTTGCCCTTCCCCCCACCCCTTGCTGTCCCCATCCAGGGATGGCTGGAGCCAAGTCCTATACCTCTCCGCCTCCTGCTTGGGATCTGCTGTGGCCAGCAGAAGGGTCAGGATCCCTGACCCTTCATCCCCCGTGGTCCTTTATATGGTTTACCCAGCAGAGACATGGGGACTTATGCTCCCTTTCTCAGCTGCTGCTGGGGCTAAAGTGGGGTTAAATCATGCAGCAGCATTCCCCCCCCCCCATGATTTCCCAAATCTGCAGGTGACAATTATGGGACTTTTTGCCCCACTGTGCCTAGCTGGTGCCAGTTTAGATGGCTACTCAAGTTAGGTTGGGCACAGGCATCATCCCCTTCTTTTTTTTACTCAGCTGGGGCTATTGCCCCCATCTGGGCTCCTGACTCCCATTGCAAGGGGAGCTCCCCCCAGTCCAGCACTTCTGCCTGGCTTGTCAGGATCAGCACCATTATTCCACACCACACACCCCAGCTTTGTAACTGGCCCACTGGGAGTTGGATGAAGCTTACTCATGTGGGGGTTTGAAGCTTGTGCAATGGCTGGGACCTAGATGCACGGACAGTGGGGGGAGGAAGACAGAATAACACTGCACTCAGACAGAGCTTCTGTCACCCATCCTCCCTCTTCTAAGGCTTCTTTGTTCCTAACAAGGCAAGGAGTGTGGCCCACCCTTCTTGTTAGCACCTGAAAGCCACTGTCCCTGAGCAGCAGGAGACCCAGGGCTCATATGCAGACCAGGGAGCTGTGGTTCTTAAATGGCTTATTAAACTGATGGATGGCATTACATTCTGCAGGGCTGAGGTTATGATGTAAAGGATGTTGTTTGTCCATGATTTCAGCCTTGGCACGGTGGCGGAAACAATCAATGTAGAAGTCAAGTCTCTTGTTTTGACCCTCTGGAGGAGTCCATGAAGAATATTTCTTCTTGACGAAGGTATCTGTGTATCAGTGCATTGATCTGTGGTGTTATGGAAATATTCTTTGAGTCTTAGGTGGCAAAAGTAGGCCTCTAGGTCACAGCAGAATTTTATCTTATGTGTGGCAGTTGTGGGGCAGAAGGAAAGTCCCCAAGATAGCACAGATTCCTCTGCTGGAGTGTGTGTAGCTTGAGACATTAACAATGTTGCTGGCTGTATCTGTAGTGGGGTATAGTAGTTTATACAGTTTGCTATCTTTTTTCTTCTGTAGGAAAGCAAAATGCATGTCGTAGATGGATTTTCTCTTTGTTGTGAAGTCCAGCCATGTAGAAGAATGTGTTGTAGGTTGGTTTTCTATGAAGGAATCTAGAAATACTAGGTCAGATAAGTTACACTGTCAAAACTAGAACAAGAATGAATCTGGGCCATTATGGTTTGAACAGAGCTACGACTAGATTACACAAGGAACACAGACAGACTTTTCACCAGTAGCATGTGTTTTATCAGACAGGCAGCATTCTCTGGTAAGGCAGGTACCATCTTTTACATGTGAATCACATCAATTAAATTTGCACAGCTAATCAAATGCACAAGAATGGGCATATTGCTGGTGCTGGAAATGGTAGAGAAGAGGTACAACACCAATTTAAAAATCTGGGAGGTTTTTTAACTGAATTTTACCCACACCTCCCAGTCTAGAAATCTACCTCAAAAGCCCTAGAGAGCTACATTCCGGGGAGGTCAGAGAGGAAGAACAAAAGATAAAAGTAACTGAACACAACTCATAGGCTGTGTTCAGACAAGAGTTTTATTTCAAAACAACAGCCGTTGTTTCGAAATAAAATTTCTTATGTCCACACAACATTCCCTTATTTCAAAACAATGGGACCCGTTGTTTCAAAATAATGGCCATTATTTTGAAACAGTAAAACCTAGCTTGAAATCAAAATAGCCATTGTTTCGAAACGGCTGTTTCAAAACAACAGTGTTTGGATACGTTGTTTCGAAACAACGCCATTGTTTTGAAACAACTGTTTCGAAACATGTCTGAACGGCCTTATTCAAAATAACCATTTCATAACAACAGCCATTTTGATAGCAGGCTTTACCTTAATTCGAATTAACATTTTCTTAATTCGAATTAACTTATTTCGGAATAAGGACTCTATTTCAAAATAACTCATTTCGAAATAACTTATTTAGAAATAACAGTTTACGTGTGAACATAGCCATAGTCTTCAAAGCCTCTTACCTGAACATGCAGTAGCCAAATTATAGTGAAATGTCCAAATGGCAGCAGAGTATCTAACTAACAATTCCTCTTCTGTGTATCCTGCCCCAGGGACTTTTTGAGACTGGAAGAACACAATGACTGTGGTGCAAAGCAAAAGGTTTGACAGCATTTTTAAGGAGAAAATGAAAGACCTGCCCTTCAAGTTCCTCTGGGATATTAATGAAGACATATAGGCTGGTTTGCAATTGGAAAGAGGAGGAAGCTCACTAAAGAGGTAGAAAATACAACTTTGTCATCAGTATTTGTATACATCCATTGTTCTGTGCAACTTAAAGATTTGAAACTTGCTAAGTTTTTCTACTACTTCCATATATTTGCACATCACCAAAGTATCACAGCTTTATGATCTGAAAAGATGCGACATATGGTTATGTTCTGGGGTACAGTCAAGAGCAGTGCAAGGGTATGTCAGCACATGCCCCATAACCCTGGTGCTTTAATTGTCCTCTGAAAGGTCTCAACAGCTTGGGCATTGACAGTCAACAGACTGGCATGCAGTGTCCTAGGTCTTGTGTGTGCTGTGCTCCACTGTCACCCCGTTAGCTCATTCCGGGGTGGCCCAAACACACTTCCAGTACTGAATTGTCTCAAAACTATATGCTCTGCAATGTTTAGCCCTGTCCTGGACCATTCAGAGAGAAATCAAAGGTTGATTGTCCCTATAACGATACTCTACCCAGCAGAGCATCACAATTGTTGTATTTAACATTTACTTTAAATCAAAAGCATTGGGTTGACTGCAATTAAAAGTAAAACAAGATTATTAGGAAAAGGAGATAGGATTTTAAGTGAGTTCAGTTTGGAGAAAAGTGTTAAAAATGGTTACAAGCAAAGTAAATAGTGTTTTCTAGATACTAATATATAACATAGCAAGCTGCAGACTTTCTTCAAGATAAAATTTTCACCTGTGACAAGGGACTAGCCGAAAACCTAAGGCTAAGCCAGTCCTTTGTTAGAACCCTAATGAAAAGAGGAATGAAGCTGGCTGAGTGAGCCTATGGGGAAATGGGCCAATATGGAGCAGCTACCAGGCTTGGGTATGTCTACACTGTGAGTTTAAGTTGATTTAAGGAGGCCTAAGTCAACTTAAACAAAGCCCTGTCTACATTGCAGGGTGATAAAGTTGACCTTAGCATCCAGTAAAGTTGACTTTATAACTTGCACTTATAAAGTGGACTTTACCCTTAAGTCAACCTTATTCAGTCGACTTAAGGCAGTGTAGACAGGGTCTTGCCTTAAGTCGACTTAATATGTCTCCAGGCAGCAAGAAATCTGCCTGGTAACAAGGAAGTGCCTGCACTGGCCAGTCCCAGGACTAGGGCAGGCAGAAGCCCAGCACTTCCTGGTTGCCAGCCAGAGCCACACTGACCTTCTGGAGCACTGCAGGGATGGCAGAGCCCAGAGCTCAGAGGCCCCACAGGCATGCTTTTTCCTGGTCAACCCAGAAGATTTTGGACCTCCTGGCACTGTGGGGGGAAGAGGTCATGCACACCAGGCTGCAGGGCAGCCAAAGAAACAAAGATATTTATGTGGCCAAGGCACGTGGCCTATCAGAGAAAGGCCACATCAGGGGCACACAGCAGGTGTGTCTAAAAGTGAAAGACCTCAGGAAGGCCTATTACAAGGCGTGGGAGGCCAGACAATGCCAGGGCACTGCTGCAGCCACCTGCCCATTTTATGATGAGCTGGACACCTTTCTGGGATGGGAGCCAGATGCAGGGCGGGTCCAAAGAATGGACTCCTCTGAGCCCCACTCTCAGCACAATGCCCCAGAGGAGTCCATGGAAGAGGACATCATGCTTGGGCATGAGGAGGAGCAGCAGTGGGCACATGCCAGCACCCCCACCTCTAACACGGCAAGCCTGGGAGCTGCTCCAGATTCTGAGGAGGAGTCCACCCCACCTCCACAGGAGCCTGCCCCTGGGACATCTGAGGGCATACCTGCTGGCAGCACTGGTGAGTACCACCTCTCTGGGAATGGTGCGGCTGGCAGGTGGGACAGAAGTCCCGGGGGGGCCATGGACATTGGATAGGCATCGTCCTGAGATGGAGGAGAGAGAGCTTCCCATGGGGTTGTGGGGTCAGGCATTGGGGGGGTGTCCCTGAGCTGGCCAGTGGTCTGGCATTGCAGAAGATGCTTTGCCCACCGTCTTCAGGACAGGCACAGCTGTCCAGCATGCTCATGGCACTTTTGCCAGGAGGCATCTAGAATGACCCCAAGGGCAGAGCTGCCCACACTTTGTCAGCAATGGAAGAGCACCCACCCTGTGTGTCACAGCATCACAGAGGAATCAGCAGGGGCTTGCAGTCCCACAGGGAGTGGGGAGGAACAAGTAGTGGATTGGAAATGGATCTGTGGTTGGTGCCAGCCGCAGTCCTCACTGCCTGACAGGGAGAACCCATAGTCTGTCTCCTGCCATGCAGATCCTGTGGCCCACACACTGTTCTCATCACTGCAACAAAGATGCTGGAGGGCACATTGCAGCCAGGATTTTATCCTGCAGGAATACCTCCAGGTGGCCCAGCAAGCAGAAGAAAATCTCCAGGCCTGGCGGGACCGCACCTTCCAGGCCAAAGAAACCCACCAAAGGGCACAGCAGGCCCAGATGTCGCACCTTCTGGACTGAATGGAGAGACAGACAGAGGCCCTGCAACATCTCGTGTGGGGACAGGGCAGATGGGGGGTCGCCGTCTCCCCATCCCCAGGAACAACGTGCCACTGCCTCCCAGCAGCGCAGGCCCCGGATTTGGGGTGGCTGGTTACTGCCCCACCATTAGGTGGCAGCCCACCTCTGGTTGCCCCTCACCTAGGCACCCAACAACTCTTGTCCCTGACCCCTACTTGTCTCCCCCAAACCCCTCACCCCTCCCCCAGCCATCCAGCAGCCCTTGTCCCTGACCCTTACTTGCCCCTCCCAAACCTCTGTAAATAAACACAGTTGTTGACTGTTATGTGGAGTGTCAGTGTTTCTTTATTTAGTGCTGGACAGTGGAAGAAAGTGGGAGGTAAGGGTGGTGGGCATCTGGTGGTGTTCGGGCATCTGGCAGTGTTTAGGCATCTATGCCCTCAGTGACAACCCAGTTCTTTACAGCATCACAGTGTTACCCCAGAACTCACATGCGAGCCGCCTGAAAGCAACAAATATCATTTAATTGCCTCCAAACCATATTAGTTCTGAGGTGGAGGGTGGGATCATTGCAACCTAAACGGGTAAAACCCCTAGTGGAAAACACAGCTACAGCCCACCGATCAAGAACAGATTCAGAGCAATGAAGACACTTAGAGCAAGAATTCCTTTAAAACAAGTATTGACATTTATTTAAAAGACGTTAAACATATTTTCATTTACTTTTAAGATCTTACAGAAATATCATGAGATTCAAAGGCTGAAAAATATCAATCAATACTTGTATATCTCAGCAATCATTACAGAGTGACAGTTAGGATGGAATACTCTCTGCTGGGTTTCTCTTCTTACAGTTATAGACACATAATTACAAACTAAATAGCAAGACAAAGTTTAAAGCATTAGAGACAAATACAAAACACTTAACAAACTATAACATCCCATAAGCAAGGGCCGGTTGCCCATGGGATGGGGAGATCTCAGGTCTTAATATTACTCCTTTAAAATCTAGTCTGGGTTCCTTGTTTCACACTCTTCTGGGCAGTTTACTTTTAATCATAAAATTGCTTTGTAAGGATTGGGCCCCCTGTCAGCAATGAAACAGTCTGTTGGTCTTCAAGCCTTTCTCACTGTCCTCCCCTCGTTGGGACCCTTTTCTTACCCCAAAGTTGAAAGATCAATCTCTTTACAGCAAATGGTGGGTCTCTTCACAGCATATGGTGGCTTGCAGCTGGTGTTCGTAGAGCTCTTCTCTCTTCAGCTTCTCCAGTCAGCTCTGCTGGGGTTGCCGCGGAAACTGGAACTTAGGCAGCTCAGAATGTTCTCAAAGGCTTGCACCTGCAGGTGCTCTGAGACTGGAACTACAAAGTATCAAGCCGTTGCTCACAGACTTTATGCAGTACTTAGTTAGCTGCCTGTCTGTGAGTGTATGGGAGTGAGAGAGAGATCGGAGGCCCTTCTGAGACTAAGTCCGAAGACCTAGCTCAAGGACTAAGTCCTGAGTTGCCATTCAGAGACTAAGCCCAGAGTTTGCCTGTGAGAGACTAAGTCCAAAGACCCAGCTCCTAGGCTTCCACTAGAGAGTTTGTTACTCTCTCTAGGGATGAGTGTGAGTGAGACTCCTTCATGCAGCGGGAACATAGCCAGAGGCCAGTGGAACCCAGTAAAGAGTGGGAGAGATCTCCGATATTCTGCTCTGTGCAGCATCTTTTATACACTCTCTTATCAGCTTGATCTCCTTCTGACCAATCACAAAGGTGTGATTTCACCTCCACCCAATTGGAAAAAGGGTGATTTCACCTATCACCTGATCAAAAGTCAATACTTTTGATGGGTCTTTTGACAGTGGGTGGACACCTTAGAATACTTGATGGGAGGGGGACTGAGTGAGTTCAAAAGTTCAAAATCATCCTCCATCTTGACCTACTTTTCCCAAAAGATATATCTGTTGAATCTGCTGAAAGAGATATACCTATTGAATCTGCTAAACCTATGATCTCTCCATTTCACTTGCTGAATGCCTTTTGAATACCAACTTTGTTTTAAACATTGATAAATGATGATTTATGAATTCTTTACCACTGATTATTACATATTATACTGTTTCTAACTTTATTTTAACACAGAATTCCTATTAGATTGCCTTACACTATTTTTCCTATTCATATGTTTCTTTATTCAATCAAGCTTTGCTGTGATACTAAAGAGATGGCAAAAATCTCAAGCTACAACAGATGAGGACAGCTTGGTGCTGTGCCTGCCATGTATGTGGGATGGTGTGTTTGGGCTGCTGGTACATCGCAGCAAGCTGCTCTGCCTCAGCCTCCCATACATGTGGGACCCTTCCCCCCTGCAGCTCGCACAGGTGGTGCAAAACACAGCACACACTTACAACCTCAGTGATGGTAGTCTCCGTGAGCTGTGGACGGGTAAGTAGGGCTCTCCAGCATGCCTTGAGATGACGGAAAGCTTGCTCCACAACAGTGCGGCACCGGTGCAGATGTCGATTAAAAACCTCCTGGCTGTCATTGAGGTTCTGAGCATATGGCTTCATACGCTGCATCCCCCAGAAGAAAGACAGGCACCTCCATGTCTCCAACGGTGATGGTATGTTCTGGGAGGAAGGTGGCTGCCTGCATCTGGCGGTAGAGGCCAGAGTTTCTTAAGACATGTGTGTCATGGGCCTTCCCTGGCCACCCCACAAAGGTGTTACTGAACAGATGCCAGTGGTCGACGATGGCTTGCGGGATCATGGAATGGTACCCCTTTCTGTTATAGTATACTGCAGCCCGGTGGTCTGGGGCACAAATGGGGATGTGCATGACATTGATCACACTAGCACAGTTAAGGATGCTGAGGGTTTCAAACCCTACAATGTTGTCCTCCAGGTTGCCTGAGCAGATGAGGCGGCTGAGCCGGACCCTGTTTATGGCCCTGCACACCTGCCCAAGCACAACCCCCACATTTGCCCTCCCGACCCCAAACTGGTGGCCGACAGATCTATAAGAGTCCGGAGTGGCAAGCTTCCAGAGGGCTATCACCATGCATTTGTCCACTGGGAGTGCTGGTTGTAGATGTGTGTCCCTGTGCTGTACCTCTGGGATCAGCTCCCTGACTAGCTCCTGGAAGGTGGCCCTGGTCATTCTGAAATTCTGATGCTGCATGTCATCAGTTTGGGTGCCAAGCACAACATGATATCACCAGTCCGAGCTTGTTTCAAGGGCCCAGATGCCCCAGGACACTCTTTGTGGTATAACTGCTGTTGCTGCCACACTGGCCATTCTGTTGGCCCTGCTGGGGCCTGACTCCAGTACAGCAAAGGCCATGCTATGGTCTCCATGCTGCAGCTGTTGCTAGCCTAGCACTGGTCCAGTGGGAAGCACCCTGCCAACAGACTGCAGGACCTCAGATGAAGGCTGCATGTCTGCAAGCTGGCTCCTGCCTGGCATATGTGCAACCTGCTTTGCTCACTTCCTCTTTTATAGGGGTGGCTGGCGGAGGGGGAAGCCTCACCTGCATGCTGTGGGCCAGATTCCCACAATGCACCACTCTTGGGTGGCCTTAGTAACAGCCAGTGTGGATGTGGGTAGTTCCCTGGCAATTTCAGTGTGGACATGCTAAGTCAACTTAACTAAGTTGACTTAACTATGTCGACTAAGTTAAGTCAACTTTACTTTTGCAGTGTAGCCATAGCCCTTGTTAGGTGGGCCCTAGAAAGGTGTATGAAAGAGGGAAGCACAATCAGCTTGGAAAGTAGTAGCTATAGTTAGCGATGAGCTTCTCTGAGTCAGTGACTCATGAGCCTGGTCGGTGTATGTTAATAGATGGTGGCAGGTTACAGTCTGTGAACATAGAACAGTGGGGTGGGGGAATGCAGAAAGAACCTGCATTTGTTTGTGGCAGGTAGGAGAAGAAGTCCAGAACAGGGAAGGGACTAGCACAACCCTGCTACGTTACCACACATCCTTCCAGCAACATACCTGGCTACCCTTGTGGTCAGGATCTATCTCGGATTCCAAACTGCTTGCATCTTTTGTCTACTTACATGAAATATAATTTGGGGCTCTTCCTTATTTCTTTTATAATCCAATTCATCTTAAAGTGGTGTGGCCCTGCCAGCTATAGGTAGCCACCTGAAAATCCCAAAATCAGGGCAGCCTGCAAACAGGAAAGCAGATTTCCCCAGTGCTAGTGGGTTACCTGAAGTCAGATTTACTCGCGGACCACAAATAATACTTCTGATACCCCCAAGCTGGTTAGCAAGAGGTCACAACAAAATGTAAACAGCCTTGTTTGCTGTATTTTTTAATTTTTTTCCCCTTAACTGTATTTCAGCATTGCTTTCCAATCAGCCACTGGTTCTAGTAAAGAAATTTTACTTTAAACTCCATTAATTACCAAAAGGTTTCTCTCCGGCCCTAAAGGAACAGCCACATTATCAGATCAATATACGCTTGGATCTTATCCAAACTACCATGCTGGCAGGCAATCCTTTAGTAACTAAAATGAAAGGTTTAATATACGTGGAAGGAAACAAACTATAAGAGAATAACTAAAGCAATCTGGTACAAACAAGTTATTAGAATCATAGGGTTGGAAGGGACCTAATGAGGTCATCTAGTCCAACCCTTGCTAACAGCAGGGCTACTCTCATCATCTCAGCCAGGGTTTTGTCTAACTGGACCTCAGAGCCGTAACTACAGCGAAGCTAACGGGGCAAAGCCCCACTCTATTAAAGGGCAGCTTTCACGGCACCAGCTCCAAGTGCTGCTAATGGCCAGGGGTGTGTTCCAATTGGAGTGCTCCCTGGGTGGTAAAAATCAGTGACACGGCTCGGCTGGGCCTTAAATGTTTCAAAAGATGGAGATTCCGCTACCTCCCTAGGTAACCCATTCCCGTGCTTCACCACCCTCCTAGTGAGAAGGCTTTTCCTAATATTCAACCTCTACCACCCCAGCTGAAGCTTGAAACCATTGCTTCTTGTTGTGTCCCTTGTTACTACTGAAAACAGCCTAGCTCCCTCCTCTTTGGAGCACCCCTTCAAGTAGTGGAAGGTTGCTATCAAATCCACCACCTGCCTCTCCCCACCAGTCTTCTCTTCTGCAGACTAAATAAGCCTAGTTCCTTCAGTCTCTCCTCATGTCATATGCCCCACCCCCATCATGCTAGGCCTGAGAAGGCCAAGCCATCTTGTAAAATACATGATCCAAATCTAAATTTTAAAGACATATTATAGAAAAATACAATGATAGTGTCACAAGTAGGCCAGTGCTTTGATATGCATGTGAATCATTAGTGGTTTCTTGATGGTGTTTGCATATATGCTCTTAGAGGTTAGCAAGGTGAATAACTGCTTCCCTATCTGCGACTGTTCTGTTGGAAGGTTTCAAAAGCAACTATTAACATCTAAATAGACCTTTGATGTACCAATGTAAACTGTCCATTATTGGTGATAATGTAGCCAATTACCTGTGTTGCCCAAGAGGTGAAGGTTTTACTTCAAAGGACAATATTCATTACTATTCTCCACTTAAGAAAGTACCTCAGAACTGTTATCAGAGACCTCATGAAGAAATGACCTGCAAATGCCCACCTTGCTACAACTATAAAAGGAAGTCAGGGACATAATCCCTTTATCTCACATCTGTCCAAGCTTCTCAGAGAAAGTCTAGGATGCAGGATTGAGATGCCAGCCAACACTGGCCTGGAAATCACCCTGCTAATTCTCAGACAAGAATTAGAACCAATGCTACACCTGGACTATTTGGTCTCTATACCTTTAAAATGGATTTCTAACAAATGAAGTTGTGAAACAAGGGCCATGTCCACACTCAGGGAGTTAAATTGATTTAGCTTGAAGTGGTTCAAGCTAACTCGATATCACAACCATAAAATCGATTTAAATTAAATTGATTTAACAGGTCCCCACAAATTGAACTAGCATGCCCAGGGAAGGACTTGCTAGTTTGATTTAGAAGAGGGGCACCCTGGGAGGTGTGGCAACATGGGCACCTGGCAGGGTCATTTTGCCACCTAGTCCCTTGCCTCACTGTCACCTGGAGAGCCAGGCAGGGGAAAAAATCCCCCAGGGCAGGGATCCCCCTGCACGCTGCATATCCCATGCCCCTGGGGTGTCCTGCATACCCCGCAGCTGGCCCAGCAGTGATGGGGGCAGGAAGCCAGCACGCCCAGCTTTGCATCACCTGGCCCTGCTTTGCAGGAGCTGGCCAGGCAGTGGGCCAGGAAGCCTGCGTGCACAGCTTCCCGCAGATGCCAGGCAGCAGGGCAGGAAGCCTGTGTGCACTGCTTTGCAGCAGATGACAGGTGGTAGGGCAGGAAGCCCGCTCACCCAGTTTGCAGGAGCTGGCCAGGTGGCAGGGTTGGACTCGATGATCTCACAAGGTCCCTTCCAACCCTATGATTCTATTCTATTCTATTCTATTCTATTCTATTCTAAAGCCCATGCACCCAGCTTCCTGCAGGTGCCAGGCAGCGGGACAGGAAGCCCACACGCCCGGCTTTGCAGCAGCTGGCCAGATGGCAGGGCAAAAAGCCCATGCACCCAGTGTGCAGGAGCTGGCCAGGCAGCAAAGCAGGAAGCCCACGTGCCTGGCTTCCCGCAGATGCCAGGCAGCAGGGCAGGAAGCCAGGCAGGCTTTCTGCCCCGCTGCCCAGCCAGCTTCTGCAAAGCTGGGCGCATGGGCTTCCTGCCCCCTGCCCAACCATCTAATGGGAAGCTGGCTGCACCGGCTTCCATGTCCATGCTGCCCACCCAGCTGCACGAAAGCTGGGCATGCAGTCTCCCTGCCCACACCACCTAGCTAGCTTCAGGGAAGCCGGGCACGTGGGTTTCCCTGCCCCTGTTGCCTGACTGGCAGGAGGTGGGGGTGGCCCCCCTGCACCTCCCCTCCCTCCCTGGCCAGGATGCTGGGGTTGGGACTTCCTTCCAGGATGCCATTGATAAGTACATGGGATTTTTCTCTCCTCAGTGCAGGACTTCCTTCCAGGGCGGGTCATATTGATATAACAGAGCCACATGGGGTTATTTTGAAACCACAGTTTCAAGATAACCCTCATTTCAATATTAAACCAGGTTTTATTATATTGAAAAGATTTTCCTTATTTTGAAATAAGGCAGCTCCTTATTTCAAAATGAGGAAACATTGTGTGGACATAAACATTTTAAAATCAAAATAACCAGTATTATTTTGATTTGAAACCTGCATGTGGACATAACCAAGCCCTTTAACCCATCTAGGAATTGGATGTATGCCTAAGACCTGCAAACTCCAAAGTCTTCGAAGTTTTATCTTCTGGGGACTCCAAATCATTTGTATGCATGTGATCTTCTTTGACTCTATAATATCTCTCATTTTGTTTCTTTTCTTTTTATATTAAACCTTTAGTTTTAGCTACTACAGCATTGGTTAGTAGCGTGGTATTTCGGCTAGATCCAAACTTATACTGTTTTTTGTAATGTGGCTGATCCTTTGGGGTCAGGAGAAACCTTTCTGGGTAAAGACCTTGGAGTTTTAAGCAACTTCTCACTTTACCAGACCTAGTGGCTATATTGGGGACCAGCGAATGAAAGGCAGTAAAGGGAGCTGAGTATATTTCATGGTGGCTTGTTGATATCCATTATGGGGAATTGGAAGCATTGTTTATGCCTGGTTGAGGAGTTTACCTAGAAGTAACCCACCAGTGCTGGGAGAATCTGCTCTCCTTTTTGCAGCTAGCCCTGATCTTTGCATATTCAGATGAGTATACCAGGAGGCCCAGGTCACACCCCCTAATCATTTTCATTGCTCTCCACTGAACTCTTTCTAATTTGTCAACATCATTTCTGTAGTGTGGAGCCCAAAACTGGACACATTATTCCAGATCTGGCCTTACCAGTGCCAAATAGAGGAGAATAATCTCATTCCTTGATCTGCTCACAACACTCCTTCTGATGCAGGCTAATATGCCATTGGCCTTTTTGGCAACAAGAGCATGCTGTTAATTCATATCCATCTTCCCAGCCACCATATCCCCAGGTCCTTTTCTACAGCGCTGCTACTTAGCTGATTGGTGACCAGCCAGTATACGTACATGGGATTTTTCTCTCCTCAGTGCAGGACTTTGCACTTGTCCTTGTTGAACCTCATGCAATATCATTTGGCTGAATGCTCCAATTTGTCTACATCTTTCTGAATCGTATCCCTGCCATCCAGACTGTTTACCATTCCCCCCCAGCCCTGCATCATCTGCAAATTTACTGTGCATGCAATCTATCCCATCATCCAGATCATTAATGAACTTGTTGAACATAACTGGCCCCAAGACCAAACCCTGGGGCACTCCACTAGTTATGGGTTGACAACTATACATGGAACCATTGATCCCTAACCGCTCAGCCCGATGATCTAGCCAGCTTTCTATCCACCTTACAGTCCATTCATCCAAACCATACTTCCTTAACTTGCTGACAAGAATGCCATGGACAACTATGTTAAAACTTTGCTAAAGCAGATATCTAATACATCAATGGCTATTCCCACATCCACATATTCAGTCTTCTCATCAGAGAAGGCAATCAGGTTGGTCAGGCATGTTTTGTCCTTGATAAATCCATGCTGACTGTTCCTGATCACTCTATTTTCCTCCAATTCTTTCAGAATGGATTCTTTTGAGGACTTGCTCCATGACTTTTCCAGGCACTGAGGTGAGACTGATTGGTCCGTAGTTCCCCAGGTACTCCTTTTTCCCTTTCTTGAAGATAGGTACTATTTTTGCATTTTTTTCAATCATACAGGATCTCCCCTGTTCACAACTTCTCAGAGATAATGGCTAGCAGCTCTACAATCATACTGGTCAATTGTCTCACCACTCTTGGGTGTAGTTCATGCAGCCCCACAGACTTGAGCACATCCAACTTCTCTAAGGCTATGGCCACAAACACTTCTTATTTCGAAACAACAGGGGTTGTTTCAAAATAAGAAGTGCCATGGCTACATGACGCACGGCCATTTCGAAACAAGCAAACAGCTTGTTTCGAAATGGCCCTGGTACTACCGAAACAACTTAAACCTTGTTCGCTTTCAAAACAGGGTTGTTTCGAAACCAGAGGTTTCGAAACAGCCCTGTTTGGACATGTTGTTTCAGAACAAAGTGTTCCAAAACAACATGTCACCTTCCTCCCAGGGTGCTAAGCACCTTGGGAGGAAGGGCA
>ML681979.1:63173585-63183976 GCA_007922195.1 Podocnemis expansa | reverse complement strand
GCCTCCTGCAGGAGCGTCCCGCCGGGGATTCCGGGCCGGCACTCACCCCAGCCCCGGCAGCAGTGGTCTCTAGCCGCGCGCTGAGGCCGCCCCCCCAGGTGTGGGGGCAGCGGGAGCTTTAAAGCCCCCAGGGTGAGGCGCCCCTCAGCCCCTCTCCTGGTGGGCGCCTGCAGCCCCCGCAGGCACCGCGGGGTAAAGCGCCCAGCCACACTTTACTCCTCCAGTGCCTGCAATCCCCTCCCCAGGCAGAATAGCATGTCCACACTGTGGACATGCTATTTCGCTGCCTTATTTTGAGGACACAGTTTTTTGTCCTTGAAATAAGGTGTTTTGAAATAATATGTTATTTCAAAACAGCTTGTTTTGAAACGTCTTGTTTCGAAACAAGCATACCCTGTGTGAACATAGCCTAAGTAGTCCCTAACTTGACCTTTTGATCACTGAGGGCCACTCTCCTTCCCTCAATTTTGTGCTATCCAGTGTATTTGCCTGGGAGCTCACTCTGTCTGTGAAGACTGAGGTAAAGAAAGCATAGAGTATTTCATTCAGCCTTTTCCGCATCATCCGCCAGAAGCATACCTGCTCCATTCAGAAAGGGACCTACACCATCCCTGACCCTCTTCTTGTTACTGACATACTTCTAGAACCCCTTCCTGTTATCCTTCACATCCCTTGCTTCCTGCAACTCCACTTGCTCTTTGGCCTTTCTGATTTTGTCTCTGCAGATCGGAGCAATATTTTTATATGCCTCCCTAGTCATCTGTACAAGCTTCTACTTCTTGTAAGCTTCCCTTCTGTGTTTCAGTTCACCATAGAATCTTCTGCTATGCCATGCTGATTCCCTTCCATATTTTCTGTTCTTTCCGCACATTGGAATGGTATTTTCCTGTGTCCTTAGTAAAGTTTCTTTAAAATACAGCCAACTGTCTTGGACACCTTTCCCCTTCAATCAATCAATCAATTAGTCTCCCAAGGGATTCTGCCCATCAATTCTCTTAGGGAGCCAAAATCTGCTTTTCTGAAGTCCAGGGTCTGCTTTTGGCTTCTTTCCTTTCTACATTTGATAAGGATCCTAAACTCTACCATCTCGTGGTCATTGCTACCCAGGTTGCCATTCACTTCTACTTCCCCAATCAATTCTTCTCTGTTTGTGATCAGCAGGTCAAGTGGTGCAAGGCCCCTAGTTGGTTCCTCCAGCATTTACCAGGAAGTTCTCCTCAATGCTCTCCAAAAACTTCCTAGATTGCCTGTTCATTGCTGTATTGGCGTCCCTGCAGATGTCAGGGTAATCGAAGTCCCCGATGAGAACCAGGACCTGTGAGCTGGAAACTTCTGCTAGTTGTCCACAGACTGCCTCATCCACCTCCTCCTTCTGGTCTGGTGGCCTGTAGCAGATATTTATCATGACATCACCCTTGTTGGACTCTCCTCTAAACTTAACCCAGAGACTTTCATTAGGCTTGTCTCCACTCTTATAGGCTGTGTTCACACACAGGCATTATTTCGATATGAGTTGTGTCGAAACAACTTGTATCGAAATAATGCCTTATTTCGAAATAACTTAATTCAAATTAACAGTTTGTTAATTTGAATTAAGTTAAAAAGCTCAAAGCAAAATAGCAGTTTCAGGCAATAGTTATTTCTAAACAAGTCACTGTTGTTTCGAAACAACATGTTCGGACAGCATTGTTTCGAAACAACATTGTTTCATCCCCGCATGGGGTTTAATTTGTTTTGAAACAACGCCGTTGTTTCGAAACAACAGAACCCGTTGTTTCGAAACAACCATGCGTCGTGTGAACAGGGTATTTCTTATTTCAAAACAACCTCTGTTGTTTCGAAATAAGAGTGCTGTGTGAACACAGCCATAGTGGCACTCCAAGCAGTCATAAAGCTCTTTTACATATAGTGCTACTCCTTCATCTCTTCTTCCCTGCCTGTCCCTCTTGAATAATTTATACCCATCCATGGCAATGCTCCAGTTATACAAGCTATCCCACCACACCTCTGTTATTCCAATTATATCATAGTTCCTTGTCTGTGCCAGTACTACCAATTTTTCTTGCTTGTTTCCCAGGCTGCTTGCATTTGTGTTTAGGTACCTAAAGTATTAATTGTTGATATTATTTATTTTAATTTTAATATTTGTGGCACAACACCAAATGCTGCTCATGGTGGAGCTGTTTTTAACTGGGGTGTCAATGGGGAGACGACCAGCAGTGGGGAAGGGACCCAGTGGGGATTAGAGAACATTGCTCAGCTGCATCCATATCTTGCTCAGCTGCGTCATCAGCTTAGAGGGAACACTGACATGACACTTATATGACATACTTTGTGTCAGGCAATACACAAGTGAACATGAATGATGCACTGATCACACCACATGGTGTACATGCAGTGCAGCATGTCACAACAATATATTCATATGCCTGTACCATTTAATAATGAAACTGAATTTGATCACATGGATATAGAAAATATGGAAAGCATTACTGCTGGACCGCACCATTTCCTGGAGATTCTAGGGTTTCACTCCAGCAGAAGCCCAGTGTGGAGGTAGAAGCTGAGAAGCAGGGTGGCAGCTAGGCTCAGAGCAGGGTACCTGTAGTATGGGAGAGAGCCAGGGCCAGAATTATGAACAGGGAACTGAGGGCCCAGGAAGCTGCCAGGGTTGAAGTGGGGACCCTAGGAGCTAGGAGACTTGACAACATTTTAATAATACCAGACGCTTCATACAAGAAAAAGACTGAAAGCAGGACCAGCTCAAGGGGTTGTGGCGCCCTAAGCCAGCTTTTGCTTTTGCACCCCCAGGAGGGAGGCGAACTCAGCCTCTACTATGAGCTGGTTTGTCTCACTCCCCAGATGGGGAACAGCCAGCCCAGGGGTAGAGCAGGCCAGCCCAGCTGATCTCTGCTCTCCTGCCCCTCCCTTGGGACGGATGTTCTGCCCTAGGGCAGAGGCCAGCCCAGAGATGGGGCGAGAGAGCAGAGTCCACCAAATGGGCTGGCTCGCTCTGTCCCCAGGGGCAGAGTGGCTGGCTCAGGGAAGAGGAGGAAGCTTGGGGTCCGGCTTTTTGGCTGGCCAGCCACGGTGTTCCTAAGCTGTGGCACCCTGAGCCAGTGCCTCATTGGCTTATGGCTAGAGCCAGCCCTGCTGAAAGATAATTTAGTTTATAACCCTTTTATTTACAAGAGATACCCTTGTTCACATCCAATCCCCAAAAGTGTCTTTTCTATACTGTCACTGAATTTGCCATTTTTGTTATTGTTTGTTTTGCTATCAAACCAAGAGCTGTTTTGTTTCTATTTTACTACAATTTTTATCTTGAAGAATCATCATTAGGATAAAGAATCTATAAAATTATGTTTTCTAACCAACAGATTCTTCACTTATGAAACTGAGTAAACAATGGAGCCATCTGATATGATTTTTTCAAACATAAAGAAATTTATTTCTTAACGGAAGCAGTTACACCTGACTACATAGATTCGCTGGAGGATTTTGAAATCAGAAACTGTGATACTTTTGTAGTTGCTTAACCAAAATCAGGTAAAACAGTGCATAGGGAAAATCAAGCTGTGGCTAATTTGAACTAACAGTTAGTTCGAATTAACATGGTTACATTAGGTTAAATTTGAACTAATGAGTTTGAATTAACCATCACTTCATAGTTAAACTAAGTTTTATAACTTCGAAGTTAGCTTTCATCAGTTCAAACTAAGGCATTACTCATTTTGAATTAATGAAAGCCAGTGTGGCCATGCATTTATTTAATTCGAATTGATCCTCATTAATTTGAATTAAATTGTAAGTATAGACATACGCCAAGAGACCCAGTGGCTGGATGGGGACCAGAGCAGCTTATGTGCAATAAAGGGAGCTATTTCTATTTTGTTATGCTTCATGATGACCTATGCGTGGAATCAGAAGCGTATTTTGTTACTGACTGGGAGACTGGTTTAGTACCACCCATTAGTAGTATGAGGGTTTGACTCCTGGTTTTACATCTTGCCCTGATTTTTACACATTCAGGAGGTTATCCCAGGAGGCTCGGGTCACAGAAGCAAATTTACTGTCATCAGAGCAGACATAGACATAGTCACATATAAACCTTATCCTTGGCTTGATCTACACTGCTGGCAAAAGTCAGCAGTAGTCAACAGGAGGTACATAAACTATGCAAAATATCTTGCATAACTGCCATTGTTTTTGTAATTTCCCTTCTATGCACTGCCTTTACTGTGTTGCACCAAAAGGAATGTGTTCCTGTTGAAACACTGCTACTCCACCTGAGGAGGTGGTTTGATTAGTTCGACTTCCAGATTGATTGAGCAGCTCTTTATTGTCCTCTCAGTTGATTCAGATATATCAGTCTGCCAGTGGAGAGTTTGCTGGCATATGTGTAGATATAACTTTCACTACTGGAAATAAAGTGAGCTATTTGAATCTTTCATTCTAAGGGTATGTCTATACTGACAGCGGCAAATTCAGAGCCATCAATTTGGAGTTGAGGAGCAGATTGTGGTGAGTATGAACTCACTGTGCTTCTTCCAGAGGCCGACCCTGGAAGCCCTGGGGTCAGGCGGCATAGGGGAAAGCCGACCACATGCAGTTTGCAGTTGGCTTTCCCCTAATATGTAGCAGCAGCTCTGAAAGGAATTTTGCGTTCTGTGCTTAAACAGACATTGACTGCCACTGAAAAAGCCCTAAGTATAGATTGGGTCTAAGCCTGGTTTTCTAGTGTTTTAATCAGTCTCGTGATTCTTCACTGAACCCTTTCAAGTTTAACTGCATCCTTCCTGACTTGTGGATACCACAAGTGGACACAATAGAGGTTGTTCCACTTCAAAAACAACTAGACAGAAACAGATCAAAATATAAAGAGCAAAAAAATTATGACAACCTTCATCTTAAATTGTGCGAGTGGTTCTAACCACAATCAGAGAAATGAGTCTTTTCTGTCCTGAGTAGGCCAAAAATGGCTTACCTGTCAATTTTTAATTGTGCTATAGCCACATAGAGTAAATTACAAGCTTGCTAATGAAGGAATGTGTGAAAACTGACAATACCAGATAAGTTGCCTGTAGTCCTCACAGCTCTTTCCATGCCCAGTTTCCCACCTTTATTTAGTAATCTTTTATTCTACTGTTTTATTTATTTATTCCCCCCACCCCCCAATTTGGGAGAGTCTTACTGCAAAATTCAACTTACTGAAAAACTCATTTCTGGATCTCAGAGGCATGGTGCTGAAAATCTGCAGACTCTTAGGGTATGTCCACACGTCTCTTTTATTTCAAAATAACACTGGTTATTTCGAAATAAAAAAGATTATGTCCACACAACGTTTTCTTATTTTGAAATGACGGGCTCTGTCATTTCAAAATAAGAACCGTCATTTCAAAACAGCTTAAACCCCATTCATTTTTTAAACGGCTGTTATTTCGAAATGGTTATTTCAAAATAAGGCCGTTTGGACATGTTGTTTCGAAACAACTTGTCCAAACGGCCTTATTTCGAAATAACCATTTCGAAATAACAGCTGTTTTGAAAGCGGCTTTCCCTTTATTCAAATTAACATTTTCTTAATTCAAATTAAATGATTTTGAAATAAGGACTTTATTTCAAAATAACTCATTTCGAAATAACTTATTTTGAAATAACGATTTATGTGTGGACATAGCCTTAGGGAAGCAGCTAAATGAAAACAAGTTGGACACAGTTGTGGAAAATGCAACATTTAACAAGATGAAAACTGATATGCCAGGCAAATTGTGATTTCATGGTAGGGAGTCTTTCAGAACAAGGCAAAGGACATTTTTATTACAAAGGTAAGGTGAAGCAGCCACATCTAACAGATTAATCATGAAGTTCCTTGTATCAGATAATGTCTAGTACATCCAATCACAATTTTTTGTCCTCAGGAAACAATTATTTTGGGGGAACTAAAACTATTCATTGAGACTGAATAACAATACAATGCCTTGGGTAACAATACAACCAGCATGATTTCTTAGAAACTAAGAGAAAGTTTCATTATGTTACTAAGTACAATATGATAAGTATTTGCTCAGCAGACCTGGATAAAAAATGATGAAAAGTTTCAAAAAAGTGGGTAAATGTTAAGAAAAAAGAAATATTTCAATCAGCTCTCTTGGAAGGCAATCTTCATTTTGTACTATTTGTAAAAGTGAACTGACATCTTCAAGACATTAAAATATGAGAATCTTAAAGAACAACTGAGAGCAATTTTGTATTCTATTGCTTCTGTGAAGCTTCACAAATAGTGGGCATCAGAGTGGATTTGTCTCTGCAGCCTCCAGGGTTATATGGAGCATGAAATGAGTCAAAGAAAAAAAAATCTAAGAGACAATTCTGTCTGTAAGGAGATGGTAGTCATCATATTGTAACCTTTATATGGGAGACATGTGAACAGCTGTCCAGAGTTTGTGGCGACCCTTCTCTTACAATACAGTTGAACGGGAGGGCGGCCAGCAAGGTGAGAGAGGGCACAGTGGTATAGAAAAGGTAGAGAAGAACTCCTTAATGTTAGCTAAGTGAGTGCTTGAAATGGATGTTCAAAGGAGGTCATATTTCTCTTAACAGTAACTACTTCCTGTTCCCAATTTTTCTCCTAAAATTTGCAATGAAATAAATCAGTTCAAGAAGAAAATTACTGAGCTGTATAAAATTTGTAGTGCCTAAAAGAGAATCAGAGAATTTGCCTAGAAATCCTAGCTCAGACAAGTTACATTATCAAAGTTAGACCAAGATTGAATTGGGTCCATTATGAATTGCACAAGGTTACTGCTGGATTCCACAAAGAACACAAACATAATATGCACCAGTGACATGTGTTTTATCAGAAAAGCAGCATTCTCTGGTAAGGCTGGTGATGTATTCTACATGAGAGATACATAAATTAAATATTTGCCTGGAAAATCAAATGAAAATAATTGGCACATAGCTAGGACTGGAAAGAGAAGAAAAGACGTCCAAATCCAGCTTAAAAATTTGGAGCTGTTTTTACTGTATTTTACTGAATGGTCTCATTCTAGAAACCTACCTCATAAACCCTAGGTTATGTCTACACTATAGAGCTCAGTTAAGTTGACTTAATATGATCTACTTAAAGTTGACTTTAAGTAGCCTTATTAAGTTGACTTAGTGAGGGCCACATGGCATTAAGTCTAATTTATAAAGTAAACTTAAGCCTGAGCATGCATTTAAAGTTGACTTAATAAAGTCAACTTTAAATGGGTCCCCTGGCTTAAGTAATAGCCCCACTGCATTAAGTCGACTTTATTAAGTCAACATTAATGGCCACATTGTTTTAAGTTGACTTAATAAGGTGGGCTTAACACTTAAAATCAACTTTAAGGACAGGAGTTATTAAGTCAAATAAAGGAAACCTTTAAGTTGACTTAATGAACTCCTAATGTGGCCAGGGCTTTGCTTAAGTCAACTTAAGCCTCCTTAAGTCAGCCTATAACACAGGCATACCCCTAAACTATGGCTTACACTGCAAAAACTAAATCTACTTTGTAAAGTTAACTTAATAAAGTCTACATAAAGTTGACTTTATTAAATCAACTGACTGAGTTGACACATCTCTTAAGTTAACATAACAAAGTTGGTTAAGTAGACTTTAGAAAGTGCCCTAATAAAAAGTGTATTTGCTTAAGTCAACTTTACTAAGTCAACTTAGCAGGCACATGTTATTACATAGGGCTTCTTAAGAAAACTTATATGGCCACATTGCATTAAGTCAACTTAATAAAGTCAACTTAATGCCTAAGTAACTTAAAGAGTGAGCGTTATTAAGTCAACTTAAGGAAGCCCTTAAGTCGACTTAATGAACTTCAGATGTGCCCAGGGCTTTGCTTAATTCAACTCAAGCCTCCTTAAATTGACTTAAGCCCATAGGCTATATCCACACACAGGGAGTTAAATCAATTTAACTTGAAGTGATTTAAGTTAAATCAATATAACAATCATTAAATTGATTTAACTAAAATCAATTTACCAAGTCTCCACAAAAAAAACCAAATCAAACTAGAATGTTCAAGGACTGGACTTGTTAGTTCAATTTAGGAGCAGGGCACGCTGGGAAGTGTGGCAACATGGTCCCCGGGCAGGGCCATGTTGCCACCCAAACCCCTGTCTGGCTCTCCCTAGGAGAGCCATTGGCAGGGGAAAATCATCCCCCACCAACTCTGGGTTCCCTGATGGGGGGGAGACATCCCCCAGGACTGGCTACAGCCTTGAGCTCAGCCAGGCATGGGGGAGAAGGGACCCTTGCACACCTGGCTCCCCAAGCACTGACCAGGGTGGTGGAGTGAGGGATCTCTGTGTGGCCGGCTTCCCCCACAGCTGGGTTGGATGTGGGGAAAGCTGGGCAACAAGGAAGGGACCCCCATGCCAGACTTCCCCAGCTATATGGAGACAGTGGAGGAAGGGACCCTGCATGCCTGGCATCCAGCAAGGAAGCTGGGCAGCAGGGAAGGGATCCCCACACACTCCGCTTCCCCCACAGCTGGAGGGATGCACGGGGGAAGGGAGCCCGGGGCACCCTACTTCCCTAGCAACTGGCTGGGCTGCGTGGAAAGCTGAGTGGCAGGGAAGGGACCTTGCATGCTGGCTTGCCCAGCTTTAGTCAGGTGGCGGGGCAAGGAACTCTGCATGCCCAGCTCCTGGCAAGGAAGCCGGATGGTGGGGAAGGGACCCGACATGCCTGGCTTTTGAAACACTGGCCATGCGGTGGGGCAAAAAGCCCTCTGTGCCTGGCTGCAGTGTGCTTGCTGGTGCTGGGGGAAAGGACCCCCGGGCTGGCTAAAGCCATGCTAGCCAGGCTGCAGGGAATGATCCCCCAGCTCCTTGCACGCTCCCTGGGTGGCAGGGGAGAGGGGACCCCCATGCCTGGCTTTTGGAGTGCTCTCCATGCACCAAAAGCTGGGCACAAGGGTCCCCTCTCCCATGCCACCCAGGGAGCACACCAGGAGCTCGGGGAGCATTCCCTGCTGCCTAGCTAGCATGGCTCTAGCCGGTCCGGGAGTCCCTTCCCCTGGCACTGGCAAGCACACTGCAGCTGGGCACAGGGGGATCTTCTCCCCACTGCGTGGCCAGTGCTTCAAAAACCGGATGTGCAGGGTCCCTTCCCTGCCACCCAGCTTTCAATGCAGCCCAGCCAGCTGCGGGAAAGCAAGGCATGTGGGGATCCCTTCCCCAGTATTCCCAGCCAGCCGCGGGGGAAGCAGGGCATGCCGGGATCCTTTTCCCACCACACAGCTTCCTTGCCAGTGAAGCCAGGCAGGCAGGGTTCCCTTCCCCTGCCACCCCAGTATGGCAGGGAAAGCCTGCCATGGGAGTGTCCCTTCCACCCCCCACCCACCACTGGCCAGGGGTGCTAAACCCTGGCCCTTCCTTCCAGGGTGCTGTACAACCTGAGAGGAAGGTCTAATGAGGGTTCAGATCGATATAACACCTCCTTATAGTGTTATATCAATATAATAGTTTCACTTTAACTGTCATATTGATATAAAACCAGGTTCAATTATATCAATATGACTTTCTTTATAGTGAAAAAATTGAGTTTGTCATTTCGCTATAAGGAAACATCATGTGGCCCTAACTATTTTTTATTTTTTAAATAACCAATGTTTCAATTTAAAAGCTGTGTGTGGACATACCCATAGTGTATATATACCCCTAGAGAGCTACATTCTGGTGAGATCAGAAAGGAAGGAACTCTGGAGAAAAGATAATGACCCCAATTCACAGCTTCATACCTGCACAAGCAATAGTCATTATAATGAACTATCCAAGTGCAGTAGAACATCTAACCATAAATTCTCCTTCTGTGTCTCCTGCCCAGAAACTAATGGTGGCTGGAACAACACAATGACTATGGCACAGAGTGAAAGGTTTGACAGTATTTTTAAGGAGAACATGAAAGACCTGCCCTGCAAGTTCCTCTGGGATGTTAATGAAAACATATAGGCCAGTTTCCATTTGGAAAGAGGAAGAAGCACACTAAAGAAAATGAAAATATGTCTTTGTTGTCAGTATTCATAAACATCCATTATTGGTACAAATTAAAATTTTGAAATCTACTGAATTTTCCTATTACTTAGATATCTATGCACATCATCAATGTTCTCCAGTTTTATGATGTGAAGAGATGTGACATACTGTCATGCTCTGGGGTTCAGTCCAGAGCAGTAAGGGGTTGTATCAGCACCTGCCCTATGATCCTGGTGCTTTAATTACCCTGTGGGTATGGCCACACACACTTCTTATTTCGAAACAACAGAGGTTGTTTCGAAATAAGAAGTGCCATGGCCACACGACGCACGGCCATTTCGAAACAAGCAAACAGCTTGTTTCGAAATGGC
>ML681979.1:63135956-63157839 GCA_007922195.1 Podocnemis expansa | reverse complement strand
GGCTGAATGTGGACCGGCTCGCAAAAAGTTTGAGTACCCCTGCCCTAGACTCTACTGACAACACAGAATGGTACTTTGACTAGTACAACATACTTAAACTTCTTTGTCTTGGGTAGTTTACTTATGGACAATATTTTTAACCTCCTTTGGTGGATTTGAGATGACAAACCAAAATTAAATTTATTGATCACAGATAAATAGATTTTATGGCCAAAAGGATTGCAGTGGTCATCTAGTCCAGTGTTTTCCAGTGACTGGTCCATGGATTGGAGCTGGCCCATTACACTGTTCTTGTTTAACCTTGAAATTTCCCTGACACAGACCATTAGTATTTATAGTATAAATGTATTTTTTTTACCTTGCATTTTAAATTACGGTTTCCCTCATTTACATACAAACACTAAACAATAATAAACTGCCATGTTTTTGATATTCAAAGCAATTTAATGTGCATCTACCAAAAGGAAGATGTTATCAAAGAGTGGTGAGCAAAATTTAAGGTTAGTAACTGTAAATTCTAATAAAAGTTTTACTAGAGCATAGCCTTTAAAAAAGTTTCACATATTGAAAGAGAGAAGTGGGCATGACTATTATGCCATGTTCCCATCTTTTGTATTTCTGGTTATTGGTGATAGTAACTACATGGTTCTGCCTCTCCTACACGAAATAAATGCATCCAATCTAAAATCAAGTCTAAGAAAGTTCACGGGCTATTGCCCATCAGACTCTGATCCACAGAAAGGAAAGCAACAGGTTTTTTATACATTCTTCTCTCTGGAATGTAAGATCTGTCTGTCACCATAACTTCATGAAGTTACTCTACCTCTTTTCTGAATCAAAGTAAGAATTTAATCACCATAACTCATAACTCAGATAACAGGAGTTAAAGTAAGCTGGAATGCCCTAGAATGGAATTCCAGGGCCCCCTATTTTTAGCAGGCAGTGTTCAAGGCCTCCCTAAAAATAGAGGAAAGCACTGGAACACAGCACTCCAGTGCTTTCCCCCAGGGCTGGCTTGAGAGGCCGCACATAGGCAGTAGCCGCAGCCGGAAGACAGAGTCTTCCGGCCAGCAGCGAATGGCCCCAGGTTGGGCCTTGGAGTTTTTAAACTCCTGTCATGAGCATGCTCCGACTAAGCATCCTCAGAGCCTCTGACCATGCTCAATCAGAGCAGGATCAGAGCTGGAGCCTCAGCCTCTGCTGGGGTCACTCCACATGGTGGCCAGGTAAGGGGGCCCCTGGAGAGGTTCAGGGACAGGATATTCAGCCTGGCAGGGAAAGGGTGCAGAGGAGGGGAAACTGGTGGCGGGGTGGGGGGGGTAGGGAAGGGCTCAGGGGACCATGGGGGCCAGCAGTGGGACTGGGAGGTTAGGGAGGGACCTGAGGTGTCTGGGAGAGCAGGAGAAGCAGGCAGCAGGGCAGGGGGGTTAGGGAAGAGTTTAGAGGGCCATGGGGAAGGTGGGCTGGGGAGGTGTGGAGGGGTTGGGGAATCTGAAGAGGGTGAAGTGAAGACTGAGTAGCTGAGGGTGGGGGGTTAGGAAGACTGGAGTGGAGACATGGGGGCAGGGAGCTTAGGCAATGGGCACTGGGGCTGATGAAGATATGGGGAAAGAGTGGTCTAATTGGGATAGGTGTTTTGGGGACAATGGCTGTGATAGGGGGCAGGCATTTGTGGGGTGGTAACTGGGGTGGAGGCAATAGGGGGGGTGGGGGAAGGCATTGGCAGGGTAATAGCTGGGGTACATGAAGGGGGCCGGACTTGCGTGAAGAAGGCCTGGGCGTGCATGAAGGGGGCCTGGAAATGTAGGAGGGTTCTGGGGCCTGCCAAATTATACTTTAACTCCTGTCAGATAACAAATCAAACCTTCAGAGAGAAACTGCATAAATGGAATTCATATACAAATTTGACTCCGTGCACTCAGGACTGAATAAAGATTATTGGTTCTTTTCGCATTACAACAAGTAATTTTGCTTACCTTCTCCCTCACCCACCTTCCTACTAATTGCTGTACTCCACTGTTTGAAGCCAAACAATTTCTTTGGTTTGCTGTTACATTCTGACCAGATCCTATGACTTAAAGTTCCCTGCATTTATTTTGCTCCCATCCTGTAAGTTCCCCATTTTCAAGTGTCTGACAAAGTGGGATTTTCTCCCACAAAAGCTCATGTGATAAACAAATTTGTTAGTTCTTAAAAAAGCTAGGTATTCAATTAATTTTAAGAAGGTTTCATTGCCTGCACTGTATAATATTTCATTTTTCCCCACAGAATTCCAGGTTTTGCTCATCAAGAACTCTCACTAAAGCAATCAAATGCTTCAGTATTTGGCAGATGATCCTATTTGTTTTGCTTCACTACATGTAAATTTTCTTCATCAACCATTTTCTGTTTTTTCAATAATAATGCAAGCCCTTTCCACTTTTTGTAATTTTCCAAATATCCAGGACTTTTTCATGAGACGACAGAGTTGAAGACATGGTTTACCAATCCTTTGAACCATTTTCAGTAAGTGAACATTTATGACTGCTACCAATCACATGACTGCAAAACAGTTTGCAGAAGCAGCAAAACAGTGTCTTTTGACACTGAATATTGTAACCATTGCTGAGGCATTTCTTCCCCCCTGGCAAGTTCTTCTTGTAGTAGCAAAGAATTTTCTTTTATTCCTATCTTGTGAGAACAGCAATTCCCAAACTTGTTCAGGTCCATGTTGCACAGAATGTGTTGTACATGATCATCACATGCAGGCCATGTAGCAGTCTCCTCACTGTAAGTTGCATCATCCCCATAATATCTTCTGCTTCCTTTTATCTTTCTTTTTACCTCAATGTTGGCATATATGTCTGCCAATGAATACGTCTTCTCAGCTTAAATGTTATTTTGATGTTATGAGCTGCCTTCATTTTGATAGGAATTGCCTTGATCTTAATGTTGTGAGCTGTTTCCATCTTGATATTTGTTAACATATTTGAGGAAGGAACCCTTTTGAATCAGCTTTTTTTTGTTTTTTTTTTAAATATGCTCAACTTTTCATTTACAATTCTGAGCTCCAGCCTTTTTTTTTTTTTTTTAAATGTCCTATGCCATTAGTTTTAGAAAAAAATTAGGGAAGTATTTCAACTAAATTATCAAAATAGAGAACAATAGTGAAGTAGAATACTATTTAAATTAACTGAAAGATACATGAATCAAAATGAATAGTAAGAATGAATAAATGTGGAGTAAATAACACAAGGAAAAAGCAAAATAGGAATTTGCAATGCCACAGGCCAACAGAGCACATAGTTCTCTAACTCAGTGGTTCCCAACCGGTGTGCCATGGCACACTGGTATGCCGCGGCAACACCCAAAGTGTGCCGTGAAAATCTGGGAGAGCTAGAGTTAGAGCTCCGTCCCAGCTCAGCCCAGGCATGTGGGCTATGCAGGTCTGGCAAAAAGCAGTGGCGGCTTTTGGGGTAAGCAAAGCAGGCAGCCGCCTAGGGCCCCAAGCAATAAGGGGTCCCGTCCTCAATTTGGTGGACAGAAATGAAAATATAGAAAAATATAAAAATTGTTCCCATCGAGCAGAGCTAGTAGGGCTGGAAGCCTAAGCACTTTTCACTCTCGGCTCATCAAGGCAAACTAGCATTAGGATCTGTGCTTTGTCTGAATTGCAGATTTCACCATTATCTGTCCATCACCTTTACATCGACATGCTAAAAAAGCAGGAGCAAGCAACAGACAGCACAACAGTAGGAACTTTTCCCTTGGGCTCAGCTTTTAATTTCTCAGTGTGGCCATTTATTCTGCTGTTTTTTAATTTCGTGAAATATTGCCTTTTCCTTTTCTTTTTTACCTGTTCTTTTGCCTTTTCCTTTTCCTTTGTGACATTTTTTAGTTTGGCTTTGTTTAGATCAGTTTACCAGATAGGTCCATATAGGCTGCTCTATATAAATACAATGCTGCCCTCTTAGACAATCATTACAGCTGTGTGTGATGTCTGTGCTGTCTCTCTTTTTTTTTATAAGTTTTTAGTTTCTTCTGTACTTACTATTTAATATTTTTGAAGGGGCAAGAGTCTTATAAACTTGAGTACATCAGAGAATTTCACTGAAATTTGGTGTTTTTCATTTACAGCTACACACTAGGAACCTTTTTTATTTATTATACTTATTTGTATTAAATGTCTACTGCACATAAACCCAAGCGTATATGAGACATTTGTAAGATTTGACTGCCAAAATTTTAAATGTGGTATTTGTAATTTTTGAGCCATCATTAATGTTACCAATTTTTATTTATTATTAATGCTCATACTTTTAAAAAAATTTTTCAATGTTCATTTTAACTTTGTAGTTCAGCATTAACTCATTTATGTTAAGTGCAAGATGATCAACTTACAAGCTTCATGATGGGAAGATCTTTAAAAATATCATACCCAAGAATAATTTACAAGTTCCAGAGGGATAGTCATGTTAGTTCAGTTCAGCAAAACAAAAAAAGAGTCCTGGGGGGGGTTGTGTGGGGTGGTTAGGGCTGCAGGGGGGACTGGGGCCACAGGAAAGGTACCAGTGGGGGCCAATAGTTAGCCCTTTAGGGGGCCCCACAAAGTAGTTTGTGGCAGGGAAGCAGCTCTGAGCCTGTCAGCCAGCCTGGAAACAGCCAAGGTAAGGGCTTTGAGGGGGGCTGCTGGGGGTTGTGGGGGCAGGGGGTATGTGTGTAGCAGAGGTGGATGGGAGTGGATGTGCAGCAGAGTGTGTGTGTAGCTGAGATTGTGGGGTGGCTGTTTGGTTGGGGGGGGTGTAGCTGGGGGGGGTGAGCTGGGGGCTGAAGGGATAGTTCTGGTGCCTGCAGTGATGGAAAGGTCCATAACAGGCAGCAGGGGGCTGGGAGAGGAGAGGACAGGACCCACTGGGGTGGGAGGGAGCAGGAGTGGGATGAGGATTTGCCCTGGGTGGCAGGGAGCCTCTATGGGGAAAGAGGGAAGTGGGTGCTGCGCTGTGCTCCCTTGCCCAATCTTCCCACTCCCCAGGTCCCCCCCCCACAAAGCCACTTCTGTTCTCCCTTCCCCTTTCCTCTCTTGGCACACTTATGCTGTTCCCCACATGGCTGCCCTTGTCCTCTTTGGTCACCCCTGACCAGGAACAATTTCTGGCGCCCCCCTGCAAGCACAGCAGGTGCCAGCTCCCCCCTGCAATGCTTACCAGGCTTACTGGGTTGTGATGCTCCTGCCCCTGCCCTGCCCTGCTCCCCACACTCACTCCTGCCACTGCAAATAACTCCTGACCTCCCCTGTCTTGCCATCCCTGCTCTGCTACCGCTACTACCCCACATAGCGGCATTTCCAAACCACTGTGCCATGGTTCATAAATATTTATTTTATTTTGAACTAATGTGAATATTCATGAGTTTTTAATAGTGGTGTGCCTCAAAAAATTTGAAGGTATCAAGGTGTGCCACAGCAGAGAAAAGGTTGGGAACCACTGCTCTAACTACTGAAACCTTTCCTGTTGAATACTGAGCATGCAATCACATCATGGCAACATAAATCTGGTAAATTTTAACTTATTTTATCATTTCAACATTCACTTAAAGCTATTTTAAATATTAAACAGAAGGTCAGAATTACTATTATTATCAAACTAGTGTATAACTGGTCAACACTGGATTACTGAGAATGGCTGAACTGCTAGACCCTGCCCACAGGCATCAAATTTCTCTTTTGAAGCTATGCCATAACACAGTGTAGCTGTATTTACATACACAGCCATACTCCACAACAGGGGTGTAGCTATGCAGGAAAAAGATTCAGGGCTCAGGCCAACAAATCCACCATTGTTAGACAAGAGTCCATGATCTCCAAATTTACATGCTGCACAGAGTAGAGCCCCCCGACCCCCCCCCACATACTCCTTTTGAGCTGTGCATGGAGCACAGCACTGCGGGGCCAGGCAATCCCCATACACACTCCCTCTGCTTCAAAAAAGAACCCAATGATTATGTCTACACTAGCCAATTAATCTGGACTAAACCATCTTAATCTGGACTAATTTAGCCTGGGGCTGCACCAGCCTTTGCCTACTTTGAATTTAGAAATTACTAGTTCAATCTTAGCAAAGCTTAGTTTGAACTAGTTAGTTCAAACAGTTAGTTCAAACTTAGTGCTTAGCTTGAACTTTAGTTCAAACTAGCCACTCTTAGTCTGAACTTTTTAGTTCAAACTAAAAAGCATGGCTAGTTCAAAATAAAAAGCTACGGTTAGTCTGACCTCACCTGCAGTTAGTCTGCACTAACTGGGACCTGCTTTAGTTCAGACTAAGGAAGTCCAAACTAAGCTTACTGATGTAGACATAGCAAATGAGCCTGGACTGATAGGCTACATAGCTCCTCTCCAATGCTGAGCCCAGTGATAAAGCCAGCAGCAGAAGGGCTGGGCAATCCTGATATGTCTACACTAGAGGCTCAGTTCAGTTGACTTAAGGAGGTCAACTTTAAGTTGACTAAACATAGAACTTGTTAAGTCAACTTAGAGTGTGCACATTCAAAACTTGTGTGGACTGCCCATATCCACACTGTCAGGTGCTTGATAAACTTAGGAGTGATGCCTTGTGGGTAGCTGTCCCACATTGCACTGGAGAAGTGCCCCCTCTGCCGGCACTCCTATAAAACTGGAACTGAGAACAGCACCCTCCCATGTGCGTGGCAGGATGAAGCCTCAGGAGGTCATGGACCCCAACATGTTCCAGCAACATGCCAGGGCAGTGCTCCACACCTGCCATCTACTGGCCAGCCTTCTCCTGCTCTGGAGCAGGTTCCTCAAGGCAACCTGCAGTGCAGGGGCAGGACACAGCAGGCCAACCACCTCATGAAACCTGTGAGGTGGCGCATTCAGGGTGCCTGCCATGCACCATCCCATATGCGCACAGGAAACCAGAAGCAACTGGTAGTGCCGGATTGTCCTCAACATCTGAGATAACGATCAGTAGCTGCAGAACTTCTGCATGAGGAAGAGCAACTTTGTTGAGCTAGTCAGAGAGCTCACATCAGTTCTGTAGCATATGGACACCCGACTCTGACCTGCCATTCCTGTGGACAAGTGAGTAGCCATTACCCTCTGGAAGCTGACAACCCCAGACTCCTACTGATCTGTATCCCACCAGTTCTGATCTGGCAAATCTACTATGAGGGCCATCCTGAGGCAGGTGTGCAGGACCATCATGAGGGCTCTGCTAGACTGCATTTTGACCCTGGGAAACCTGCAAGTAATCTTGGATGGTTTCACCGGACTCAGGGTCTCCATTTGTGGGGGCACAGTAGATGGCACCCTCATCCCCATCTTAGCTGCAGAACACCAGACCGCATTTACATTAACTGGAAGGGATACTAGTCTGTGGTTCTGCAACCCCTTGTCAACCACTGGAGGCTGTTCACCAACATCTGTTTGTTCTGGCCAGGGAAGACACCTGATGCCCACATCTTGCAGAATTCTGGCATGTACTAACTCATACTGGAGGCTACCTTCTTCCCTGAGCACAACATCACCATCAGCATGTGCAGATTCCTGTCATCATCCTAGGGGATACTGCCTACCCCCCTGTGGCCTTGGCTCATGAAGCCCTACACATTCAACCTGGATGCCAGCAGGGACCTCTTCAACCAGAGGCTCAACAGCTGCCTCATGCTCTTCGAGCGTGCCTTCATCTGTCTGAAGGCACATTGAAGGGCCTTCCTTACCCTACTGCAGCTTGGTGAGATGACCATTCCAGAAGTCATCAGTACATGCTGTGTCCTGCACAACCTACGTGAGCTGTACAGGGAAAGGGTCCCCCACATCTGGGACGCTGAGGCTAAATAGCTCACCACCCAGTTCCAGCAGCCCAGTGATACCGTGCAATGGACATGGTGAGCCCAGCAGCAAGCCGTTCTGCTCCAGGACACACTGAAGAACTACTTTCTCAGCGAGCAGTGATAAGGGGTAAGCCTGCTAGGCACCATACCACCCCCTCATGCCCATCCCTGCCCCCCCCCCATCTCTCCCCGTCCCCAAAATTATAAAAGACAGAACACATGGAATAGCGGTATACAGGTTTTTTATTTGTAGGTGTAACTGGGGGGTGGGAGCTGTGGGGGTCGGTGGGTTTGAGGGGAGCTTGAGAACAGGGGGACTGAAAACAGGGAAGTTTGAGAGGGAGGTTGGGGAGGAGTTTGGTGAGGCCACAATGGTGAAGAGGAGCCACACTGCTTGCACCAGCGCCCCTTCTGTCTCCTCCACCTGTGCCTGTAGCCAGACAGAGATCCTGACCATGGATATCTCTACCCAGATCCTGGTGTGGACTTAGAGGGTTTGTGGCCTGCATTTCCCTGTCTCCAATGATCAGGCTAGGGAGATGAAACAATGTGACAGGTGTCTTCTGGTGGAATCTCTCAGACAGCAGGTGGGAGAGTTACATGAGGAGGTGTCTAGGCTAAGGAGTATCTGTGCCCTGGAGAAGTTCCTCGAAAGCATCCACGAGGAGACATGCAAGGAGGAGAATGCTATCCAGGTGCCGAAGACTACTGCCATACCACTGAAGATGGATGGGATGCCTATAGCAGAGGGAGGACACTGGCAGCTGGTTACCTCTGGCAGCAGACAGTGCTCCATCTCTGCTCACATCCCACCCTCCATTGTGGTGAAGAACCATTACACAGTGCTAGAGACGATGGATGAGATGGAAGAGGAGACATCATGCATCCCCAAAGCTGGGAGGATCACAGCCACCACAGCAAAGAGGAAATGTAGGGTTGTGGTGGTTGGGGACTCACTTCTGAGGGGTACAGAGGCACCCATCTGTTGCTCTGACATGGCCTCTCAGGAGGTATGCTGCCTGCCGGGTGCCCACATCCAAGACATTACAGAGGAATTGTTGAGAATCATCCACCCCTCTGACTACCACCCCATGCTACTCATCCATGTGGGAACCAATGACACTGCGAGAGGCGATCCTCAGCAGATCAAAGGTGACTACAGGGCTCTGGGAGTGCGGGGGAAGGAGTTCAGAGCACAGGTGGTGTTCTCCTCAATACTTCCGGTCAAGGGTAGGGGCCTGAGCAGAGATAGATGCATCCTAGAGGTGAATGCCTGGCTGTGAAGACAGTGTCATCAGGAGGGCTTTGGCTTCCTTGACCATGGAATGCTGTTCCAGGAAGGAGGACTGCTAGGCAGAGATGGACTCCATCTGTCGAGGAATGGGAAGAGCATATTCGGACATCGACTGGCTGACCTACTGAGGAGGGCTTTAAGCTAGGTGTGAAGGGGGAAGAAGACCAAAGCCCACAGGTAAGTGATAAAGTGGGAGACCTGGGGGAAGGGATGGAACTTGGGGGGTGTTGGGACTGTAACGCCAGGGATAAAAGAGAGGGTGATTAGGAACATGGTGTGGGGGGGGGGACAAATATTTGTGTTAGATGTCCTAATGAAGCTTTAATACCTGAGGCAAGTGTGGGAGGACAACGTCAGGAGAAAATGCAAGGAGGTAGATCCAATAAAATTGAAAATCAAGCAATCAGCCTGGTATCTTAGGTGCCTGTACACGAATGCAAGGAGCCTGGGAAACAAGCAGGAAGAATTGGTAGTATTAGTGCAGACAAGGAACTGTGACACAATTGGAATAACAGATTTTGTGGGACAGCTTGCATGACTGGAGCACTGCCATGGATGGGTATAAATTGTTCAGGAAGGACAGGCAGGGAAGAAGAGAGGGAGAAAGAGCTCTTTTACATATAGCGCTACATGACTGCTCAGAGCTCCATTATGGAAGTGGAAATGAGCCAGTTGAAAGTCTGTGGGTTAAGTTTAGAGGAGAAGGAAACAAGGGGAATGTCGTGGTGGGTGTCTGCCTCATCCACCTCCTCCTTCTGCTCTGGAGGTCTATAGCATTCTATGGACAACTAGCAGAAGTTTCCAGATCACAGGCCCTGGTTCTCATGGGGAACTTCAATTATCCCGACATCTGCTGGGAGGCCAATACAGCAGTGCACAAGCAATCCAGGAAGTTTTTGGAGAGTGTTGAGGACAACCTCCTGGTTCAAATGCTGGAGGAACCAACTAGGGGCCTTGCACCTTTTGTTCTGCTGCTCACAGAGAAGAATTGATTGGGGACATAGAAGTGAATGACAACCTGGGCAGCAGTGACCATGAGATGATAGAATTCAAGATGCTGATTAAGGGAAAAAAGGAAAGAAGCAAAACACAGACCCTGGACTTCAGAAAAGCAGATTTTGGCTCCCTCAGGGAACTGATGGGCAGGATCCCTTGGGAGGCTGATCTGAAGGGGAAAGGCATCCAAGAGATCTGGCTGCATTTTAAAGAAACCCTGCTAAGGGCACAGGAAGATATCATTCTGACAAGCAGAAAGAAGAGCAAATGTGGAAGGCGCCCAGTATGGCTTAACAGAGAACTCTGTACCGAGCTAAAGCATAAAAAGGAAGCTTACAGGAAGTGGAATCTTAGACAGATGACTAAGGAGGCATATAAAGATATTGCTCGGGACTGCAGGGATAAAATCAGAAAGGCCAAAGGACAATTGGAGTTGTGGCTAGCAAGGGATGTGAAGGATAACAGATAGGGGTTCTACAAGTATGTTAATAACAAAAAGAGGATCAAGGATGGTGTAGGTCCCTTACTGAATGGGGCAGATATTCTCATGATGGAGGATGAGGAAAAAGCTGAAATGCTCAATGCTTTTTTTACTTTAGTTTTCATAGACAGGGCCAGATCCCAGCCCAATACACTGGATATGGCAGATTGGAGAGAAGAAGAGAGGCCCTTGGTGACAGAAGGTCAGATTAGGGACTACCTAAAGGAGCTGGATGTGCACAAGTCCATGGGGCTGGACAACCTGCATCTGAGGTTGCTGAGGGAGTTGGCTGATGAGATAGCAATACCGCTGGCCATCATATCTGAAAACTCGTGGTGAACAGGGGAGGTGCCGGAGGACTGGAAAAAAGCAAATATAGTGCCTATATTCAAGAAAGGGAAAAAGGAGGATTCGGGGAATTATAGACCACTGAGCCTCACCTCAATCTCTGGCAAAATTATGGAGCAGATTCTTAAAGAATCCATCCTCAAACACTTAGAAGGAAATAAAGTGATCAGGAAGAGTCAGCATGGATTTACCAAGGGTAAATCATGTCTGACCAATCTCATTTCCTTCTATGAGCAGATGAATGGCTTTCTGGATGCAGGAAGAACCATTGATGTGATATACCTTGATTTTAGCAAGGCTTTTGATACAGTTTCCCACAGCATTCTCATCAACAAGTTAAGGAAGTATGGGTTGGATATGTGGACTGTAAGGTTGATAGAGAACTGGCTAGATCAACGGTTTCGGCAAGTAGGAATCAATGGTTCCATGTCTCGTTGGCAACCAGTAATGAGTGGTGTGCCCCAGGGGTTGGTCCTGGGGCCAGTTCTGTTCAACATTTTTATTAATGATCTGAATGATTGGATAGACTGCATACTCAGTAAGTTTGCAGATGACACCAAGCTGAGGGAATGATAGACACGCTGGAGGGCTGGGACAGGATTCAGCGAGACCTACACAAATTGGAGCAGTGGGCCAATAGAAGTCTCATGAGGTTCACCAGGGAGAAGTACAAAGTCCTGCACTTGGGACAGAAAAGCCCCATGCACTGCTACAGGCTGTGGAGTGATCAGCTAAGTAGTAGCACTGTAGAAAAGGACCTGGGGGTTATGATGGATGTGAAGCTCGATATGAGTCAACAGTGTGCTCTTGGTGCCAAAAAGGCCAATGGTATACTGGGCTGCATCAGAAGAAGTGTCACCAGCAGATCGAGGGATGTGATCGTTCCCCTCTATTCGGCATTGGTGAGGCTGCTTCTGGAATACTGTATCCAGTTTTGGGCTCCCGACTACAAAAAGGACATGGACAAATTAGAAAAAGTCCAGCACAGAGCAACAAAATGATCAAGGGGCTGGAGCACAAGACCTATGAAGAAAGACTGAAGGAACTAGGCTTACTTAGTCTGCAGAAGAGAAGACTGAGGGGCGACTTGATAGCCACCTTCAACTACTTGAAGGGATGCTCCAAGGAGGATGGAGCTCAGCTGTTCTCAGAAGTAACAGCGGACAGAACAAGGAACAATGGATTCAAGTTGCAGCTGGGGAAGTCAAGGCTGGATATTAGGAAACACTTTCTTACTAGGAGAGTGGTGAAGCATTGGAATGGCCTACCTATGGAAGTGGTGGAATCTCCATCTTTGGAGATATTTAAGTATCAGTTAGACAAAACCCTGGCTGGGATTTAGTGAGAGTGGTCCTACTTTTTTGGCTGGGGGTTGGACTAGATGACTTCATGAGGTCCCTTCTAACCCTCTGATTCTATGATAAGTCTCATTTGCTTCCTAGTGCAAACTACAGCATATGCTGAATGTGAATACAGTTGGAATAAATAATCTCTCTTTACATCAGTTTCCTTCTTTGCACTGCAGGGAGGTAGCTACACAACACATACCAAGAGGCATCTGAAAGGCAAAGGAGAATTTCTACTACATTGACAAAGCTAAAATGAAATGAGTCCTTTGTGTGTAGGACCATGTGTTCTTTCTTCTCCCCTCTTCCTTCTCAAGACTTTGAGCTCATTGCTTAACAGTAACTTCAAATTGATGATTTACTTCAACAAAGCCTTCATTCTGCAATGTGTCATCAGCCAATTAGTTTTCAGTAAAGATCTAAAAGTAATATGGTTTAAAAAGCAAACTGTCATTAAATTACATCATTAAATTACATTCAAATTCAGTCAGTTCGAATTGACATGGCCACAAAAGAAACTGCAATTCGAATTAGCATGTCCATGGACTTGCTAATTCAAATTGGAGGAGGGGCACCATGGGAGGTGTGGCAACATGGCTCCCTGGAAGGGCCATGCCACCACCCAATCCCCTGCTGGGCTCCAGCACTCTGAGCCTGGCATAGGGAAAAGCATCCCCTGCCCAGTTCTAGCCATGGTGTGGCTAAAGCTTTGCAGGGGATATTTTTCCCCATGCCAGACTCAGAAGGCAAGATCCTGGCAGGGGATGATTTCCTGCCCCAGGGCTCCCTGGGGCGAGGGTACACACCCTCCCCTCCACAGCACAGTGGGAGCAGGAGAAAAGAGATTCCCTTGTCCTCAGCGTCGGCAAGGGGAATCCCTTCTCCCCCACCCTGGGTGTACTGTCAGTGCGGGTGGCGGAGGGGGCAGGCGAATCTATTCTTAACGTTATATACACTGATTCTCAAAAAAATCAAGGAGTCTTGTGGCACTTAAAGATTAAACAGATTAATTTCTCGCATGAGCTTTCGTGGGAGAATAAAGCATCTGACGAAGTGAGATATTCTCCCACAAAAGCTCATGCGATAAATAAATCTGTTAGTCTTTAAGTACCACAAGACTCTTTACTTTTTTTTGCTTTACTAGACTAACACAGCTGCCCCATTGAAACTGGTTCTCAAAGAAACTTGAGGGCCCTCTCAAACAAAAAGCAATTAAAATATATTACTTATTAGATATAAAGAGGTCTTTGGGTACACAGAGAACTGAAACAAAGCATTTGGCAATAATGCCAGTGTCCTGTCTCTGCCTTGGCCCAGAACCAGACGGACAAGAGAAAGATATCAGCAACATATCCGGACACAAATTTGTGGTAATCTCCTCAAACAACCTGAATAGGTACAAATTGGATCATTCCTTGAAGCAAGGAGTTTGAATATCCCCTTTTTAACAAATTCTTTTAGCATCAAATATAGCCAGTTTCTATGTTCTTGTTACTCCCAAAAGAGTCCAATTTCATTAGAATCTTGCCAAAAAAATTCTATCATTAAATTGAAATTTGAATCATAATTTTCATTAAGCACTCTTCCTTTCTATAGCTTCCCTTTAAAAAACAAACAAACGTGTTCAGCCAGCATTGCCTTGTTTCTTTTCCCCTTAGGTCACTTTCACTTTTCTATACCATAACCCATCTTCCCTAACATAAGCTGAGTACACCACCAGAGCCAAAAGAAACCTTACAATGAAGGAACACATGGCCCCAAGAATATTTTGAAGTTCAATAATAATACAATCTTAATAGTAATTTAAGACTATGAATAAAGGTGAGCCTGAGAAATAAAATTAATCTTCATTAAAAGATTTTTCCATAATGGTTCTATGATAGCCTTAAACAAAACTTATAAACTTACTCAAGGCAGAGCACTGCTTTCTGGACCTTCCAATTATAAAGAATTAAAGGTTTGGAATCCACAAAAGTCTGACAACCAGAATAGCATTTAAAAATCTTCCCAAAGACAACAAACAGGGCACTAATCTTTGCAACTAATAATGTGGGTTTTTTGTTTGTTGGTTTTGTTCTATTTTGTTTTTAAATCTAAAGTTAATTTAAAAGACTAAGTAGTACAAAGTCATGGAAAATTAAACAAAGCAGTTTTACCTACTGCTTTTCTTCATTTTTCTCCATTACCAGCATCCTCCCCCTCCACCCCCTGGCTGTCTTAGGGTATCTCTACATTTAGAATTGAATACAAATTGATGACAATCAATTTGAATTCAATTAAATGCATGGCCACACTTCCTTTCCTCAATTCAAACTGATGAAAGCTGACTTTGAATTGGTCAAACCTTGTTTGACTTCAAAATCAGGGTCAATTCGAACCCAGTAGTTTGAAATGACCCAGTGTAGCCATGTTAATTCAAACTCACTGAGTTTGAATTGACATGGGTTGACCTTCCTCCCACAGCGCATGGCACCCTGGAAGGAAGACCAGCCCTCCAGCACCTGGGGCCAGCAACCCCAAAGGTGCCTCCACACACCCAGCCACATCAGGTTGGGGGCAGCAATAGGGCTCCTGTCCCTTGGTTCGGGACAAGGACCCCAGCTACCAGTCCAGCCCCGCTTGCCTGTTGGGGAAGACAATCCCACATGCAGGGCTGGCCTCACCAGAGGAAGACATCCCGATGCACGGCTCCTGCGGAGCTGGCCACTCGCGGGGAAGGCAGGAGCCATAAGCAGGGGTGCCTGAGCCACTTGCGACCAGCCAAGCAACATCCACGCATGGGGGTGCCTTCCCTGCACATGGCCAGCCAGGCAGGAGCCACATGTGGGGGGGGGGTTCCTTTCCCTGCAATTGGCAGGTAGGCACATAGGGACCCCTGCTCCCCAATCGCACTGCAGTGTCAGTGCGGGGCCAATGGATTCGCCTGCCCCCTCCGCCACCCCCACTGACAGTGCACCCAGGGTGGGGGAGAAGGGATTCCCCTGGCCGATGCTGAGGACAAGGGAATCTCTTTTCTCCCGCTCCCACTGTGCTGTGGAGGGGAGGGTGTGTACCCTCGCCCCAGGGAGCCCTGGGGCAGGAAATCATCCCCTGCCAGGATCTTGCCTTCTGAGTCTGGCATGGGGAAAAATATCCCCTGCAAAGCTTTAGCCACACCATGGCTAGAACTGGGCAGGGGATGCTTTTCCCTATGCCAGGCTCAGAGTGCTGGAGCCCAGCAAGGGATTGGGTGGTGGCATGGCCCTTCCAGGGAGCCATGTTGCCACACCTCCCATGGTGCCCCTCCTCCAATTTGAATTAGCAAGTCCATGGACGTGCTAATTCGAATTGCAGTTTCTTTTGTGGCCATGTCAATTCGAACTGACTGAATTCGAACTATTATTAGCTCAAATTGACTAGTTTGAATTCAGTCATTCAAATTGACATGCTAAGTGTAGACACAGCCTCAAGGATTCCAGGGCTCCAGGCAAAAGACTTCCCCCACCCCCCTTCACCAGGGAAGCTGTGCACTTGCTAGGAGGCAACTTTAGCCTTGAAAACTTGGGGAAACCCCCATCGAAGCATTTTCTATCCAGCCCCTAGCCTACCTCCCTGCCCCCTTCCAGGAGTCCCCCTGGCTCCCACTCTCTTACTTAACATATTGCAAGGCTGAGAGAATTCCCTATCCCAGCCAGGCAGGTCAGGGAACTCAGAATGGCTGGTGAATGGGGGACGGGGGGCACAACGCCCAGCCTTGCCTTCTCTAACACTTTCATGGCTGGAGGCAGCTTTTCAGCCTTAGCTCCTTCAGAAGAAAGCCTGGAGGGGCAGCCCCCTGCAGAATTAAAAAATTCTGAGCAGACTCAACATCAGCTTGGCTATTCTGACTGTATAGGAATCCCTTTGAGACTTTTCCAGCCAGGTAGATTAGGGAATTTAGAAACCCTCACTGCAGCTGGGCTGGGGGACGTGGTTCCCTATACTCAGCTCTAAGGGGGGGGGGTGCAGCTCCCAGCCTTGCCCTCCCTTTTTCCATTCCTTCAGGGCTGAAGGCAGCTTTCAGCTTCAGTGCAGTGGGAGGATGGGGACAGCTCCGCACTCCTACTTCTAGCAGCCCATTTCAGGGAATCCAGGCAAGCTACTAGTGCGCATCTATGCCTGGCCCCAGGAATTTCTCACCTACCTTTATTACCAAGTTGCTCCTGAGAGAATCCTTCCTCCCCTCTCCTGTTGCCTTGGAAGAGCCATAAACTCAAAGGATATTTACAGACATAACAGACCAGAGGAGGATATTCACAGGCACATCAGCAGCATCTTCCTCGCCTCTGTATCCTGGGTCTGTATGCCAAAGAGCTGCAGCTGGCTTCTGGCAGCTGCACGCTCCCCCTTACATATACACCCATGCCCCTCCTCTGCCCCTCCAGCCCATGCCCAGCTGCCAAGGCCCTCCCCTGCCCAGCACACCACTTACCTGTGCTTAAGGAGGGCAGTATCCAGCTGTGAGCTGCTTCCCACCCTGGGTGCTCCAAGCACCTGAGAGCAAGGCAGGGCATGCAACACAGGATATTTAAATAGGCCCCCTTGGCCCCAGCTATCAGCCAGGGAGCCACAAAGCAGCAGCTAAAAAGTTGCTAATGGTTCTGAGAGTCAGGATTGCTGACCCCTGGTCTAGTGCTTCTATGACACTTCAAAAATGGTAGGCATCAGAATGCATTTGTCTCTACAGCATCCAGGGACTATATGGAGCATGAAATGAGCCAAAGGAAAAAAGATAAGAGACAAGTCTTGTGTCTGGGAAGAGATGGTATTTGTCATGTTGTAGCCCATATATGGGAGATGCGTGAGTAAATTTAAGGTGTTTGTGGCCACCCTGCTCTTATGATACTTCTGACTAGAAGCAGGGCCCAGTGAGATAGGATAAGTCACCATGGAATGGAAAAGGTAGAAAATCACTACCTAATCTTAAGTGAATCTGTGCCTGAAAAGGATGTTCAGGGAAGCTTGAATTTCTCTTAATTGTAACTACTTCCTGTTCCCCATTTTTCTTCTAAAATTTGCAATGAAATAAATCAGTACAAGAAGATAATAACTGAGCTGTATAAACCAAGTGGTGCCTAACAGAGAATTAGTGAAATTGCCTAGAAATACTTGGTCAGATAAGTTAAACTGTCAAAGCTAGAACAAGCATGAATTTGGGCCATTATGGTTTGAACAGGGGTACTGCTGGATTACACAAAGAACAAAAACAGACTTTTCACCAGTAGCATGTGTTTTATCAGACAGGCAGCATTCGCTGATAAGGCAGGTACCATCTTTTACATGTGAATTCTATCAATTAAATTTGTTCACCTAATCAAATGCACAAGAATGGGCATATTTCTGGTGCTGGAAATGGTGGTAGAGTAGAGGTACAACACCAATTTACAAATATGGGAGGTTTTGGGGTTTGTTTGTTTGTTTGTTTGTTTTTTACTGTATTTTACCCACACCTCCTCGTCTGGAAATTTACCTCAAAAGCCCTAGAGAGCTCCATTCCAGGGTGGTCAGAGAGGAAAAGAACAAGGATAAAAGGAACTCAGCCCAACTCATAGTCTTCAAACCCTCTTACCTGAACAAGCAATAGCCAAATTATAATGAAATGTCCGAGTGCCAGCAGAGCATCTAACTAGCAATTTCCCTTCTGTGTATCCTGCCCCCAGGGACTGTTGGAGACTGGAAGAAAATAATGATTGTAGCACAAAGCGAAAGGTTTGATAGCATTTTTAAGGAGAAAATGAAAACCTCCGCTTCAAGTTCCTCTGCGATATAAATGAAGACAATAGGCTGGTTTGCAGTCGGAAAGAGGAGGAAGCTCACTAAGTAGAAGGAAAATACAACTTTGTCAGCAGTATTTGTAAACATCTACTGTTCCGTGCAAATTAAAAATTTGAAACTTGCTAAGTTTTTCTACTACTTCCACATATTTGCACATCAAAGTATCACAGCTTTATGATCTGAAAAGATGTGACATATTATGTTCTGGGGTACAGTTGAAAGCAGTGAAAGGTTATGTCATTATGTGCCCCATAACCCTGGTTCTCTAATTGTCCTCTGAAAGATCTCAACAGCTCAGGCATTGACAGTCAACTGACTGGTATGCAGTATACTAAGTCTTGTGGGTGCTGTGCTATGCTCAGTCACCCAGTTAGCTCATGCAGGGGTGACCCAAACACACTTCCAGTACTGAATTGTCTCAAAACTATATGCTCTGCAATGTTTAGCCCTGTCCTGGACCATTCAGAGAGAGATTAAAGATTGTTTGTTCCAATACAGATACTCCACCAAGCAGAGCATCACAATCATTGAAGTTAGCATTTATTTTAAATCAAAAGCATTGGGTTGACGGCAATTAAATGTAAAACAAGTCTATTAATCCAAGAAGATAGGATTTTAAGTGAGTTCAAGTGTGAAGCAAAGAGTTAAAATTGGTTACAAGCAAACAAAGTAAAAAAATGTTTTCTAGATATTAATACATAACATAACACGCTAGAGACTTTCTGCAAGATAGGATTTTTACCTGTTACAGGGCACTGGCTGAAAACCTAAGGCTAAGACAGTCCACTGTTGCAGCCCTAATGAAAATGGGAATGAAGCTGGCTGAGTGAGCCTGTGAGGAAATGGGCCAATATGGAGCAGCTGCTAGGCTTATTAGGCAGGCCCTATAAAGGTCTATGAAAGGGGGCAAGCAACTACCTAGAAAAGCAGTAGCTATAGTTAGAGATGAGCTTTCCTGAGTCAGTGACTCCTAGTCTGTGTATGTTAATAGAGGCAGCCCAATATGCCATTGGTCTTTTTGGCAACAAAAGCACATTGTTGATTCATATCCAGCTTCCCATAACCTCCAGGTCCTTTTCTACAGTGCTGATACTTAGCCGATCAGTTCGCAGTCTGTAGCAGTATATGGGATTTTTCCATCTGAAGTGCAGGATTTTGCACTTGTTCTTGTTGAAACTCAAGAGATTTCCTTTGGTGCAATGTTCCAATTTGTCTACATCTACCTGAATCCTATCCCTCCCTGCCAGCATGTTTACCACTCCCTACAGCTTGGTGTCATCCATGAATTTACTGAGCATTCAATCTATCTTATCAGGAAGATCATTAATGAAGATGTTGAACAAAACTGGCCCCAGGACCTGGGGCACTTCACTACTTACTGATTGCCAACTAGACATTAGGCCATTGATCCCTACCCACTGAGCTTGACGATCTAGCCAGCTTTCTATCTGCCTTACAGCCCATTCAGCCAAACCATACTTCCTTAACTTGCTGACAAGAATGCTGTGGGAAACCAAGTCAAAAACTTAGCTAAAGTTGAGGTATATCAAATCATCGGCTACTCCTGCATCTACATATCCAGTCATCTCATCATAGAAGGTGATGAGGTTGGTCAGGTATGATTTCCCCTAGGTTAATCCATGCTGATTGTTCCTGATCACTGTTTGTCCCTCCAAGTGTTTCAGAATGGATTCTTTGAGGACTTGCTCCATGACTTTGCCAGAGTAGCTCCCTGGGTCCTCCTTTTTCTCTTTCTTGAAGATAGGTATTATTTTTCCTTTTTTCCAATCATCCCAGACCTCTCCTGTTCACCATGAGTTTTCAAAGCTAATGGCTAGCAGCTCTGTAATCACATTGGTCAACTCCCTCAGCACCCTCGGATGCAGTTCATCCAGTCCAGGCTTGTCCAACTTGCAGCCTGGGGGTCGAACTCCAGCCCACGCTTTCTTCCAGCCTGCCAAGTGCTGCCAAAAGAGCATGGGCACTGGGGCTGGCTGGGGCCTTTGTCAACTTCCCACCCTGTGCACAGTTGCAGGGAGACATGGCCTGACCGGAGAGCTGTTCAGGGACAGGATTTCCCTGAGCAAGGCTTTGAAGGGAGTGAGGAGAGCAGAGATGGCAGGGTCCCTGTCGAGTAGCAGCTGAGTCCTGCCACCCAGCTGCTCTGCTCCTCCCACCTCACCCTTTCTCCCCTCCTCTCCTCTGCCATGCTCTGCCATCCTGCCTTGCTCCTCATGTTCTTCCTTGCCCCCTCACACAGGCACCCCTCCCCCCCTTGTCCTCCATACACAGTGCAAGCAAAAACAATATCACACAAACCATTATTATATTAAAGTTTATAAATAAAGATTGATTTGTCTGTCTTATCTATCAAAAATTTTCTTGCCAGCCTCCTGGTGGAGAAAAGAATTACAATGTGGCCCCTAACCCAAAAAGGTTGGACACCCCTGATCCAGTTCCATAGAGTTGTGCACATCCAACTTCTCTAAGTTGTCCCTAACCTGACATTCCACCATTGAGGGCCACTCTCCTTCTCTCCATTTTGTGTTATCCAGTGTAGTAGCCTGGGAGATGACCCTGCCTGTGAAGACTGAAGTAGAAAAAGCATAGAGTATTTCATTCAGCCTTTTCTGCATCATCCGCCACAAGGATACCTGCCCCATTCAGAAAAGGGCCTACACCATCCCTGACCCTCTTCTTGTTACTGACATACTTCTAGAACCCCTTCCTGTTATCCTTCACATCCCTTGCTTCCTGCAACTTCATATGCTCTTTGGCCGTTCTGATTTTGTCTTTGTAGATCGGAGCAATGTTTTTATATGCCTCACTAGTCATCTGTACAAGCTTCTACTTCTTGTAAGCTTCTCTTATGTGCTTCAGCTCATCATAGAATTTTCGACTAAGCCATGTTGATTACCTTCCATATTTTCTGTTCTTTCTGCACATTGGAATGGTACCTTCCTGTGCCCTTAGTAGGGTTTCTCTAAAATACAGCCAGCTGTCTTGGACACCTTTCCCCTTCAGATTAGTTTCCCGAGGAATCCTGCTCATCAATTCCCATAGGGAACCAAAATCTGCTTTTCTGAAGTCCAGGGTAGGTGTTCTGCTTCTTTCCCTTCTACCTTTGATTGGGATCCTGAACTCTACCATCTCATGGTCACTGCTGCTCAGGTTGCCATTCACTTCTACTTCCCCAATGAATTCTTCTGTTTGTGAGCAGCAGGTTGAGAGGTGCAAAGCCCCTAGTTGGTTCATTCAGCATTTATACCAGGAAGGTCTCCTCAATCCTCTCCAGAAACTTCCTGGATAGTCTGTGCACTGCTGTATTGCCCTCCACATAGATGTCAGGGGAATTGATGTCCCCCAGGGCCCATGATCTGGAAACTTCTGCTAGTTGTCCATATAATGCCTCATCCACCTCCTCCTTCTGGTCTGGTGGCCTGTAGCAGACACCCACCATGATATCACCCTTGTTGGACTCTCCTCTAAACTTAAGCCAGAGACTTTCAACAGGCTTTTCTCCACTCTCATAGGCTATGTCTACACACGGTTTTGTTATTTCGAAACAAGTTATTTCGATATAACTTATTTCGATATAACCTGTTATATCGAAATAACTTGTTTTGAAATAACAAAATGGTGTCTTCAAAATAAGGGAGTGAAATAGCAGGTCCACAGTGTGGACCTGCTATTTCACTTGGGGAGGGGACTGCAGGCACCCACAGGGTGCAGTGCAAAGGCGCACTGCACCCCGTGGGTGCCTGCAGAGGGCTGCAGGCACCGCGCCTCACCTGGCGG
>ML681979.1:63046385-63135556 GCA_007922195.1 Podocnemis expansa | reverse complement strand
TTCGAAACAACGCTCTTTCAAAAGGCAACGAGGTTTAGCTTCTTTCGAAAGGACCACGGCCATTTCGAAAGAAGCGGTTTGCTTCTTTCGAAATGTCCGTGCGTCGTGTGGCCATGCCATTCCTTATTTCGAAATAACCTCTGTTGTTTCGAAATAAGGACTGTGTGTGGACATACCCATAGTGGAGTTCTGAGCAGTCATAAAGCTCTTTTACATATAGTGCTACTCTTTCACCTCTTCTTCGCTGCCTTTCCTTCCTGAACAATTTATACCCATCTATGGCAGAGCTCCAGTCATGCAAGCTATCCCACCACATCTCTGTTATTCCAATTACATCATAATTCCTTGCCTATGTCAGTACTACCAATTCTTCCTGCTGTTTTCCAGGTTTCTTGCATTTGTGGATAGGCACCTAAGACACCAGGAAAATTGCCCTACTTTCCTTTGCTGATTTTCTCTCCTGTTGCATCTTCCTCATTGCATTTTCTCCTAGTGTAGTACTTCCCTAGTCAGCTCAGGTATAAGGGCTTCATTAGAACACCCATGGCATTGATTTGATCTCCCCCCAAGTTCTAACTAGACACTCTTTTATCTCTGCTGTTACAGCCTTGGCTGCCCCCAGTTTCCATCCTTTCCTCTAGGTCTCCCTCATTGTTACTTGCCTGTGGGCTTTGATCACCTTCCCCCTTCAAACTTAGGGTAAAGCCCTCCTCACTTGGTTAGCCAGTCTATGTACAAATATGCTCTTCCCCTTCCTCAACAGGTGGAGTCCATCACTGCCTAGGAGTCCTTTTTCTTGGAACAGCACCCAATGGTCAAGGAAGCCAAAGCCCTCCTGGTAACACAGGAGGTATTCACTTCCAGGAATAAAACAACAAGGAGTCATGTGGCACTTTGAAACTAACATTTATTTTTCACATGAGCTTTCGTGGGAGAAAATCCCACTTCCTCAGATGCTTCAAAGATGGGTGAACTTACAGAAGGGAATGAAAATAAATGCAAGGGGGTGTCAAACATAGGATCAGGTCATACAGTAACAGCAAATCAGAGCAGTTGTTAGGTTCAAACCATGGGAAGCTGGAAGTCAAATTTCCTTTTGTAATGGGAAAAGAACCCATAGTCTCGATTAAGTCGTGCTTTCACAGAATTTAGCTTGCATATTAATTCGAGTTCAGCTGTTTCTCTTTGAAGTCTTGATGTCCCAGCCACATCCCTGATGACAGTCATTAACAAATCATTCATCGAGTGATTAGAAAGATGGAAGTGCTCAGCAACTGGTTTCTTTGTTCTGTGATTTCTGATATCAGCTCTATGTTCATTCATCCTTTTACACAGCAATTGTCCTGTTTGTCCAATATATAAGGTGTTGGGGCATTTCTTGCACATGATGGCATAGACCACATTAGTAGATGAGCAGGTAAATGAGCCTTTGATGGAGTAGCAGGCTTGATTAGGGCCTATGATGGTATCTGTTGTGCAGATATGTGGGCAGACTTGGCAGCATGGTTTGTTGCAGGGGTGTGTGCCTGCTTCAATGCTTCTGTTGTTGAATCTGTAGTTGCTGGTGGGTATCTGTTTAAGATTGGGTGGATGCCTATAAGCAAGGAGAGGTCTATCTCCCAAGGCTTCAGAGAGAGAGGGATCATCTTTCTAATCACTCGATGAATGATTTGTTAACAATTGTCGTCAGATGTGTCTGGGACATCAAGACTTCAAAGAGAAACAGCTGAACTCGAATTAATATGCAAGCTACATTCTGTAAAAGCAAGACTTAATTGAGACTATGGGTTCTTTTCCCATTACAAAAGGTAATTTGACTTCAGGCTTCCCATGGTTTGAACCTAACAACTGCTCTGATTTGCTGTTACTGTATGACCTGATCCTATGTTTTACACCCCCTTGCATTTATTTTCATTCCATTCTGTAAGTTCACCCATCTTCGAAACATCTGACGAAGTGGTATTTTCTCCCACAAAAGCTCATGTGAAAAATAAATCTGTTAGTCTTAAAGTGCCACAAGACTCCAAATAGTGCTTGGAGCTCTTAACTGGACTCCAGTGAGAGTCTTTTATTGTTTTAAAACAACCTGTGGCACTTAAAGACTATCAAATTTATTTATTGCATGAGCTTTCTTGGAAGAAAATCCACTTTTTCAGATGCTTTGAAGATGGGGAACTTATAGAATGTTAGGAAGTAAATACAGGAAAGTATAAGTCATGGGAGCAGGTCTTACTGTAACAGCAAATCAAAGCAGTTGTTAAGATCCAAACACTGGGAAACAGCACATAGTGGAAGGTGAAATTGTCTTTTTGGTTGTTGCTTTGTTGTGGTTTTCCTTTTTCAAAAATAAAAACACATTTGGGGTTGAAAATATATCCTTTGGACTTTGTATATGGAAGCATCACATCTCCTTTTATAGTGGAAATAGAGAGAGATTGAAAGATCCAACAGATGAAAAATCTGCATTTTGTAGTTTTGTAGCTTCCTAGTTTTGCAGCTCTTGGATGTGACTGCCCACCTCTGGCCCCCACCCCCAGGACCAGGCAGCAAGCAGCCACTGCAGCCACTCCAGGCTGCATGTGCGACCCAACTCCCAGCTTGCATCTGCAACCCGCACCTCCCACCCCTCCCCAGGACCAGGCAGCAAGTTCTAGGCTGCACGTGGGACCTGGCTCCCAGCTTGCAGCCACAGCCCAGCTCCTGGCTGTATGCCAGCACTGGACAGGGATGGGCAGCCACAGCCCAGCTCTCAGACAGCAGCTCAAAAGCCCAGCCCACTTCAAAAAGCCCAGTGGGTCACAGGTGGTAACCCTTGAGCTCTCCCTTTCCTTTCCTAATGGCTCCTAACATGCCATTAGCTTTTAGGCTTCCCACTGCACCCTGAATAGAATTTTTCAGAGAACTGTCCACAGTGGACTCCAACATCTCTTTCTTGAGTGGTAACAGTGCAGTTAGACCCATCATTTTATATGTATAGTTGGGATTCTATTTCCAATGTGCATTACTTTGTATTTATCAGCTTTGAATTTCATCTGCCATTTCGTTGCCTCATCACCCAGTTTTGTGAGATCCCTTTATAAAACAAAAACCCCAGAAGGATATAGATACAGTGTTTCATAGAAGGCTTGTGTAGTCAGGTTTGTGTAATAGTCTAATAAAAATGATCACAAAATACTTTTCAGTTTTTGCTATGGTGCCGTACAGTCGATCTACACTGTCACAGTCTCACCCCTCATTGGTCCTCATCCCACTGTAAATTCAAACACCTCCTTTCAGTTCAGGTCCTGGGGAAAACTGATTGCAGCTCCATATCACACCAGCGTCAACAATGACCCATCCATTGTTTGTTTGGTTGTTCACAGTCACAGAGGATACTGAATGTTTGTACATAGCCTGGATGGTATTGATTGCTTTAGTTGGAATACCACAAGATTGAACAATACTCCACAGTGCCATGGACACCATCAAATAGACTTTCAAAACCAATGAAATGACTAATGAGAGGAGCCTGCCATTCATAGAATTCTGCCGGGTGCTCAGTCTATGTCTCTCATAAAGCAATATATAAAGAACCATCGAATCTGATAGATGGCAAAACAAAAAAACTAAATATATTACATCTGTGTCGGATTGAGATTCAGACCACCTGTCCAAGATGCAAGGCCATATCAATCTGCAGCTGTCAGCAAAAATGAAACTGACAAAATAAAAAAAACCCTGAGGTTTGCACTGAACACTTAGGGTATGTCTACACACACAGTTTAATTCAACCTAATAAACTTTAGGTCGAATTAAAATATGCATGTCTACACAGCATTTGGCCCATTCGACCTAAGACTTCCCTTAGGTTGAATCAAGGAGACCACACTTCAAAGTTACAAAACCTCATGTAACTTCGACGCGATAGTCAATTCAAACCCTCTAGTTCAAATTGATGTTGTATAGTCGTGTGAATTCAAACTTAAGTTGACCTTCCTCCCAAGGTGCATGGCACCCTTGGAGGAAGACCAGACCTCTAGCACCTGGGGCAAGCAGCCCCAAAGATGCCCCCTCACCACCCTGGAACTGAGTAGAGCCCTGCTTGGTGCAGGGACAGGATTCCCCCCACCAGCAGGAGCCCCATTTGCCTGCAGGGGTGGGATCCCTGCTAGGGGCTCCAGGAGGAAGGGATCCCCGCATGGCTCCAGCCGCACTCACGGGCTGCCCCCCCCACCGAGCCTGGCTGGCGCTTGGGTTGCCAGCACAGGAAGGGCTGGAGCCCTGCTGGCCGCGCACAGGGCAGGGAACCCTGAGCAGGGCAAGGGCCCCCCGTGCGCGGCTGGAGACCCACTGGCCACACATGGGGCAGGGAACCCCCCACTGGGTAGGGAACCCCACGCATGGCTGGAGTCCCGCTATGCTGTGGGGGGGGTGCCCTGGCCCCAAAGAGCCTTGCTGGGGAAAACATCCCCTGCCAGGCTCTTGCCTTCTGAGCCCTGCAGGGGGGAAAGCATTCCCTGCCCAGCTCTAGCAGCACCATGCCTAGAGCTGGGCAGGGGATGCTTTTCCCTGTGCTGGGCTGGGGGAGCTGAAGCCTGGCAAGGGATTGGGTGGTGGCATGGCCTTTCTTGGAGACCACGTTTCCACACCTCGCATGGTGCCCCTCTTCCAATTTGAACTAGCAAATCCTGTCCATGGACATGCCAGTTCGAATTGATTTTCCTAGTTTGGCCATGTTAGTTCAGATTGACTTAATTCAAAGTATCCATTATTAGTTTGACTTAATTAATTCAAATTCAGTCAATTCGAACTAACATTCTAAGTGTAGATATAGCCTTACTGTGGTATAACTACATCATGAAGATGCAGTGGTCCCAGACAGCATTCTTCAAACTGCAGCCATCACAGTTTGATGTCAGCATATATAAAGAAAGAGTTGGATAAGCCAAGAGAGGCCATGACTTACCAAGAAAAGAAAAGTATTGGAAGGAAAATTCCTGAAAGCTAAGGAATGTGAAATATGAAAGAAACCAAAGGACCAGTACAAGAAAGCAGCCAAAGCAATGGAAAATGTGGACATTTTGAAACAGGAAGTGGACCAAAAAACAAGCCAAGATGCAAAAATGCTTACAAATGAGGTGTAACAAAAGGACAGATGGGCAGAGCATTTCACATAATTCCTCAACAGACTCAGTCCTGGCTCAGTACCAGATAGGGATGAAACATGAACCTGATCTACTTGACATTAACACTGATGCAACAGAGAAGTCAACAGTAGAGGCTGCAGTTATGAAGCTGACAAATAGCAAAATGGTAGGAGATGCTCAAATCACAACTGATACGCTAAAAGAAGTTGACCCCATTACCCTAATAAAACTAATAGAATTGTTCAAAGATATGGGGAAAAGAGACTCCACCTGACCACTGAAAACATGAACTGATTGGCAGAATACCTAATAAAAAGCTAATCTCACTGACTACAACAGCTAGAGGGGAGTCACACTATTCTTCGCTTTAGAGAAAAATCTGTGATATGTCTTAGACAGGACAAATGAAGATGGGGATTTAAAATCTTGGAAGAGGCTGTACTCAGGCCCAAACAATTCTGTGCAGATCACATAGTCACACTCAGTACCACCTTAGAAGAACAGGAAGAATTTATTTACTAAATACTTATTTCAAGGTGCCATGAGCTCCATTAGTGAGAACATGCATTTTCACAGATATTATGAAAGCATACGAGAGTGGAAAGCCGATAGCTGAGTCTTTTGGCCCTTTAGAAGGTATAAGTCATGGTTTGGGATTGTGACACAGAAATATTAATTGTGGAAATCTACTAACCTGGAAAATTTACAATAGAAAATTATTTTTATGTGTTCTCTGTACATTCCTCAGACTCTGGATGTCCTCTGTACAGTGCTCATAGCGCTCTGGATGCCACTGCATTAGTCGCAACCAGGGAACCCAGGTTGTGAGATGGAGGCAAGGATTTGACCAAGTCTACCTTCTTCATAATTTATACAAATGCATAGTTTTTCAGACTGTGCTCAGGGGGAAGGATTTGACCTTTAGTTGTAAAGGAAACCTTACCTTCCGCAGCTAGAAACTTCAACAAAATAGTAAAATCTGAAAAAGACTTAAGTTTGACTGAAAAGTTGGAAAAATGTAAAAAGTAAACCACAAAAGCCTTAGGGTTTATTCATACAGTAAATAACCTGTAAGGTAAAAAGAGTGAAAGTCTCAGGTATATGAAAGGGACACAATTGACCAAAAAATCTCTGTTTTTATAAAATTGCTATTGCTATAGGTAACAGTAAATTCATTATATCTGAAAAAAAGATTAGAATAAGTTTTTTTATTAAATATTTTGTCTAGATTTTAAATACATGGTTTATTTTATGTTTACATCCCCACTTCCTTATCAGTTCAGTGTCCTTACTCAGCTTCCCATAATTGTATAGTCTCTCAGGCACATGTAGAAAAGGCTATATCTGATAGCACCATTGACTTCAATGGGATTTTCACTGCTGTATGGTTAACAACATGGGCAAGTGCACTTAGAACTAAGTCCTCAGGCTTTACTGATGTTTGCATGGGTCTTTCACACAGCAAGAGGAAGCGAAAGGATTTAAAAATCATCGGAAATGTGATAGCAAAAAGCACAGAAATGACAAGGGAATGCAGTCGCTGGAGTTCTAGCTGAAGATAATATAAAGTTTTTAGTAACTTTTGACTTTGTGTTCCACTTAAATGGAAACACTGGTAAATCAGCAGTAGCTCTTTGTTTATTTAGTTGTACTGTGTTTTGTATATTGGTTAAGAAATTGAATCAAAAACATATAGTCAGGCTAGAATTTTAGTAAGCAGGAATTTACTATTTACTGTTCTTTCAGATAATTTGCCAATAGGTTAAGATATTGTTAATGGTTGTGAAATTTAATGAATAAATCTGAAACCCACTGCTGCATATTTTAATCAATTTTTTCCATCTTAGATATAAAGTAAGTTACTGCCCTCCCCTTCTTCACTGCCTCATGAGTAAGGGAGTACTGAAGTTATCCCTGTGGGTCTATCATCCTCTGATGTGAGCAAACTGTGAACCAGTCAACACTTTGGAGAGAGAGAAGTTATAGAAATAAGTGTTAATGATCTCAAGCAGAAAAAGAGTTCAACTGTTGACATTTTTGCACCCTAATGCTCTCACAAGCACAGCTTCAGAATTGATGAAGCACACTTACTTCCTTTTATTCAGTTTCTCTTCTCTGTAATGTTGGGAAAGGATATTTGGGCTCACAGAGATTTTATTCCGATCCATGTTTCTATTCACAGCCTCATCCTTTTATATCTTTTAATTTAAACACGAGATAAAGAACAAGCCAAGAACATCTTCTAATCTAGGTATCAGAGGACATTTTGTTTTATTTTCCAAAGGCAGTCAGTCAGTTACATCATAACTAACACATGTTGTACTTTTCAACTAGATTCCACTGATAACACAGAATGGTACTTTCACCAACCACAAAGTATTTACACTTTTATGTCTTGGGTAGTTTACTTACAGGCAATATTTTTCATCTCTTGTTATGGATTTGTTATCACAAATGAAAAGTTACTTGATTGGTTCATAGACTAATAGATTTTATGGCCAGAAGGATCACAGTGGTCATCTGGTCTAGCATTTTTCAACAACCAGTCCATGGACTGGTGCTGGTCCATGACAGCTTCTTTGCTGTAGCTTGATAGTTCCCTGACTCAGACTATTAGTACTTATAACATTAAGGGGTTTTTTTTGTACTTACATTTTACATCACAGTGTTCATTCAATTATTTAGAAACATTAGAATAAATAAATAAATAAATAAATAAATAAATAAATAAATAGACTTACTGATTCACATCAGTTCCCATGGTGCTGATATGTAAATCAATATAACATGCATTTGCTGGAAGGAGGTTGTTAACAGAAAGCAGTGGGCAAAATTTAAGTTTTAGTAAATTTTAACTTAGCTAAACCAGACAATGTCATTGGCAAAGCTGTTATCTCTGCATTGGTTCTTTATTTCAGAATTAACAGAAGTTCAAAAAAGCATAATGGAGATGTGAGTGACTCCAAACATGGTAAAGAGGAAGGGTTAGACAAGAAAAGGAAACTTGTGGCCTTCAATCAAAAATATGATTCATCTTCCATTAAGCATGGGTTTGTTGCAAGCTAAAATGCAGAATGCTCAAAATCTTTCTGTGCTGAATGTAGCATGACTCTGGGCAATGACACCCTGAAAATAAATATCCAAATTTAAAAGAAAAAAACAGTGGAATTTTTCCAGTGGAGGTCAGGTGAAGTGAAAAGACAAAAGAAATTACTGCTCTCTGCTGTGATATCAAATGAAGGTACATTAAAAGCCTTATATCTGCTGTCCCTATCCTTAGTTAGATGTAAATCACCCCTTACAGTTGGTGAAGAACTAATCATACCTGCAGTAATAGATGCTTGCTGCGAAGTGTTAGCTGCCAAGAAAAGGAGTTGCAGTTCACTGTCAAACAATACTGTCTGATGTTGAATCACTAATACTGCAGAATATGTTGAAGTTCAGTTGATAGAAAAAGTGAGAGCATCAAGCTGGTTTGCAATTCACCTGAATGAGTCAATGGACATTTCTAATGCACAGGTTCTTATTGTTCATCTGAGATATGCCTATGAAAGTATATTTTATGAAGACTTACTCTTTTGTGAAGAACTGCCACAAAACACAACAGGTGCTGAAATCTTCCAGGTCCTAAATGAACGTGTAATGGGACATGGACGTCAGTGGAACTGCTGTGCTGGCATTTGCAGGGATGGAGCAGTCAAATTACAGGCAGGCATTCAACTTCTCTAGAAACATGCTGCTTTATGTATCAAGAGGTCTTGGCAGCCAAGAAACTATCACAGAGCTTAACAATGTCCTCAGTATAGTTGTTAATATTAATTTTTCAAAAGCAAAAGGACTCAATTTTAGCACCTTTGTTACAATGTATGAAGAAATGGAATCTAAAAACCAGTGGATCAGCATCTCAGTCTTCCTCATCACTCCATTAATGATTTGTTAATTGCTGTGCTCAGACAGATGAATACTAAATCAAGGCTTCAAAGAGAAGCTGCTGAAATTGAATTTATTTGCAAATTCAGTTGCATTGCTTCAGGACTTAATAGGGACACTGGATTTTTCTCTCATTCCAACAGGCGATTTGACCTCATCTCCCTCTGTATGCTATCCCCCAGTGTTTGAATCCTTACAATTGTTTTGATTTGTTGTTACAGTGTAACCTGTTCCCATAACTTACATTTCCCTGCATTTATTTCCTCCCATTCTGTAAGTCCGCCATCTTCAAAGCATCTGATGAAGTGGGATGTTCCCCCATGGAAGCTCATGCAATAAATACCTTTGTTAGTCTTTAAGTGCCACAGGACTCCTTGTTTGTTTCAATGAACTAAACTAACACAGCTGGATCTTTCGATCTTAAAAACCATCACTTTACTATTGTAGATTGAAATGTAGTGGTAATCCTGTGACGAAGCATTACTCCGAATATATGAACTGTGATGTGAACTTGAAAACTTTCTGTATCGAAAGAAGTCTCCTCTGGTATCATACTTTCAGGATATACACTGGTTTGCCAGATTTGTATATCTGGCAGACATGTTAGATCACTTCATTCAACTTAATCCCTTTATGCATGGAAATAAGTTGAGTACTGTCAGGGGATGCACCCTTCCCACAACACTAATGTGATCTGTGTAACTTTCCTGTTCATCCCTGCAACATATTTTCAAGATTTTTAATGTAAAATATGCCACACAAGGTCTTTTCTGAGTGCTCACGAAATTCTCTGCATTATTGTTTTGGTATCATGTTTTCTGCAACATCATATATGTGTACAAAATGAAAGAGGTTCCCAAAATAATTTCATATTGCTCAAGTGGGAGCAAGGAATCAGGGCTGCAAACACACATCCAGACAAAATACATTTAACAGTGGACTAGCAAATGTCTGTAGCATAGGGAGATCACCCTCTTTCTGAACAAAGTAAATCACCAGGCCACAAAGAGGAGGGAAAAAGTCATGCCTTAAACTGGTGAAAGTGAGATTTTTTGCCAAAGAGAGAAACTCCATCTTGAAAAAACTTCATCTCAAAGCAACTGTCTAAGGACTGTGCTCTGCCCACAGAAGGGTAGAGATTGGCTGAAAAACATCATTGGCCTGCCATGTGGGTAAGATTGAAATGGACTACAACAGTAAACTTTAGGTTAGAATGCAGATTTACTTTAGTTTGATAAAGATTAATTTCTTCACTGACTGACTAATTGATTGTGCATTGATTTGCTAAATACTAACTTAAAATTGTTTTTTAATCAATAAACTAGTGTTTGTTTTGTCTAAAGCAGTATGGATTTTGGAGACAGAATGAATCTGGGGAGGCCTAACTTAGAGCAAAACTGCTTACATATCAGATCCTTTGTTAAACTGACTTACTGGAGTATATGAGCCTACAGTGATCTGGACAGGACAGAAGTTCCTGGTGTGGCATCTGGGGGCTGGGGGTGTTCATCGATGGACCATGTCCTGAGTGGCTAGTGAATGCACATTTACTTCCTGGGACCAATTACATGAAGGAGGCTAGTGTGGCCAGACCCAGGAGTTGGTGCCCACCTAAGAAAGCAGGGTAAACCAGGGTCCAGAAATGGGCAATCCTGGAGGCATAGCAGCACACCAGACCAGATTGTGGGAAGGGAAGGTCACAAGTATGCCTGTATTGGCTGACAATATCACAGCCTTTAAAAAAAGTCCTCTATGTCTGGAAAGAGAGAATTGGATGTGATTATTATGACATGTTCCCATTTTTGCATTTCTGGCTATTGATGACAGTAAAGACATGGATCTGCCTCTCCTATATCAAAGAATGGCATTTCTAGATCAAAGAATTGCATTCCATCAAAAATCAAGTCTCTAAAAATTCAAAGACTATTTCCCATCAGATTCTGATCCACATAAATGAAAGCAATGGGTTCCATTCCCCTCTCTAGCAACTGAGGCCTCTCTGTCACCATATCTTCATGAAGTGACACTGGCTGTTTTCTGGATCCAAGTCAAAAATGAATACCCACCATTAACTCAACCCACTGTCAAAACTTTGCTCCCACTCCATTCTTCCACATACCTCTGAGCACTGGAGAAACACACCAAATGTCCTTGCGTCTACAAGATAAGCACAAATGTTTCATTAACAGCATGTTGAGTGAATCCATCAAATTTTTTAAATTATATTTCAAACCTAAATCAGTTAAATTATCTCTATTGTACAGAATAAGGTATATATTTGTAGAAAACAATACTGGTACCCTTCATTTGAAAAAATATTTTAACACCAGATTAATATGTCCATATCATATAACTGATTGAACTGGACTTTATTTTATCAAACAAACAGAAATGGTCGATAAGTAAGAAATGTCTTGTACTGAGATGGCAAAAAGAAAAAAATGCCTGGTGATATTGGAAAAACAGCAAGAAATACTAGTGAAACACTACTTTGTTTTGGTTTCTTTTGTTTTGTTTTTTTGGTCTTTTTTTCCCCTCTCTCAAGCATTTCATGATGGTTTAGGAAACAGCAAGTCAGCTCCTGGTTAAAAAACACTGCCTACATCACTAATAGTTTCTTAAAATTAAAAAAAATAATACTTCAGAGAGAAGGCAAAATGCAAATACGGGCCTTGTAATGCAATCTGCCTTGCTGGGAAGCCCAGTGTTGTCAGGGAACTGTGCCTGGAAAAACCACTGTCAGGTGGGAGAGAGCCATTCATCTCTACCCAAGAGAGGGGACAACTAAAACGGAGGAATTTAGTGTGGTTGACCTTGAAGGACCATGGAGGGAGAATGCCTTAAATCATGATAAATATATGTATTTCTTGAATTGCTTTATGGTTTGTTTCTTTATTTCTAGGCATATGATGATGGTGCCTTACACAGGGATGTAGTCACGGGTGGGCCAAGGTGAGCTTGGGCCCACCTATTTGGTCATGAGGCCTGCCCACTTTAGTGCCCAGCAGCAGCACAAACTAGGCAGCCACAGGTCCACACAGCAGCCAGATGACGTGAGTGGAGCAGAAGCATCAGTGTGAGTGCCTCTGCTCCACTCGCAGCCCCCAGGCCCCACAACTGCGAATGGAGCAGAGGTATAGATTCCTCTGCCCCTTTCACAGACATGACTGCCAGCTGCTGGCCAGCCCCATGCAGCTGTTGGCAGCCAAGTTCATGCCACTGCCAACATGGGCACTGTGGCCCCACCCTCCCTTGGGCTCAGCTACTGGTCATATGACCAGAAGCTGCCCTTGGCCAGGTCCACCCTGCACTTGCAGAGGCCAAGCCAGAAAACAGGCTGGCTATGTCCCTGACTTTATGTCTGGTTTTTTATCTTCCATCTCACTGCTTTTAGTTGCAATAATCTGTCAGTTGGTCCTCTTTCTACTTTTCCCAAACTTTCCCTGCTCACAACAAATTGAAAGAAAATTTAGTTGGATTCTACAGCATTGCAATTTTAGCATGATTTTTTAAACAATTTGACCCAGGCAGATCTTCAAAGATATTTAGGTCCTGTGATGGGGTATATTCCCCATATTCACAATGAAGGCTAGTTCTCACTGATGGCGGCAAATTCACTGCCTTCAGATCAACCTTCCAAATCAACTAAATAGGTGGAAACGCACTCAGTAGATGGGGAAGTCAATTGCTGAAGACTCCCCTGGCAACTGGAGTAGCACAGCAGACTTGCTGAGTGTAAGGAAGTCAAAGGGAGATACACAACTTATTTTGAGCTAACTGCCTATTACTACTGTTTGTAAAGTTCACTAGGCCCCTCCCACACATGAAGAGCCCAGATAAGCAATACAAAATATCCCAGCTGTACTTCTGCCTTTTGTCACATACTCCCCCTTATCTGTCAAAATCACTATGAAGGGGCATGAGTCACCAGACTCCATTTTGGGTCCTGAGACACCATTTCAGGGACCCAGGGTAGTCACATCTCACCTGTCCTCACCATCTCCAGGTTAGTCACATGGGCCCAGAAGCACCATATTAGGAAATAACCCTTCCCTGACCAGGTGAGGTGACCAGCCATATAAGGTATACAGCCCCCAACCCTGAATTATGATTGGCTCTGTGCCCGCCTTACCCCCTTTCTGTAGACTGTACTATAAAACCCGCGGTACTGTACCCCTCTGGGAGCTAGCTCCACAAGATCTCTGTAAGGTAATAAAGCATATATGCATTTGTGACCTCCTCTGTCTTTGTGTGTCTTGGGACCACTTGGACCGACTCGGGGACTACCAGAGCTTTGTGCTCTAACAACTACTTTTCCCCAGCTCCCTAAATCCATGACCACGTGATGCTGTCATTTAAATAATTTTGCTACTGAGACATTTAATTCAGTCATATACATGAAATTAAAGACACATTCATTGCTGTGTTTTCATGTAGACCATTTGAAGTCTTCACATTTGTAACAATTACTGAAGTCTGTAATCTTTTAGAAAGGGTCAACCCAGAGTTCAAAGACTGGAAAGGGTTAAAAGAAGGTTAATAGCATCATGAGATGACAATCATGTTGTGCATCAGCTGAGCTGAAAGCAGTATAAATATTTGCCAGTGCAAATAGGAGCAAGAACTGTGGATGTGTGTTAGCAGAAAACAAGATAAGAAGGTAAATATTTACATCCTTGACTCAAGATAGGTTGGGTGCAGTGGAATTATTTTTCATCTCTACCATTTGTAATTAGTTGAGCAGAATGGAATCTATTCCTGATTTTACCTTATTTTATTTCTGTGACCATTCAACAAGGTTTTGTAAAGTTGCTGACTAATGAAAATAAATTAATTTAAGCTATCATCATGGCTTTTACAATATTAGCAACATGATGAAGCTTTTAATTTTGTAACAGGGAAGGCACTCCTCTGTGGTCAATCTAAACCAAACTCATGTTTTGCACTCAACTATAGGCTTGTCTGCATCAGCACTTTTTCTATAGCTCCTGCTGTGGCAGCAAGTGTGACCAGAAAGGATTGTGGGGAAATAGATTTTTCTACAGGTACTGCTATTGCACCTAGTTTGCCTCCATGCCTATTTTTAAAACACTGCTGAAATTTGAGATTTCCAGGCAAGTGTTATAAATCTGCTACTACATGAGTGAGAGACTGTTTTAAACCAGCTCTTTTTTTGCAGTGTCCATTAAATTAAAATTCTCTACTGATCTTGCAGTGTAAGCTGAAGGGCAAAAGGAAGTTGTATGCATTTTCAAAAGTTAAAAAATGAAAGTAATAAAATTGGCAAGGAAGCTGATTGCAGTAACAAAGCAGAGGGGAAGGAATCTTCAAGGTGAGAGTAGCCTGGCTGCATGTGAACATATAATTGTTCTGTCTTCCAATGTAAGGAAGTAATTTATTTTCACTCAGATTTGTTTTGTCATGTGACTCAAGTATTTTATCATATGGCACTATATTGTGGACACCTCTATTCCTAAAAACTAGCTACAAAAGCAAAACAATCTTCTCTCAGTTTGATTTAAAGCTCTGTTACTTAACAGGGAGATCAGCTGATTCATTTGGAAAAATCAAAAATGTAAGCACACAGAGAACATCTTCTGTGGTCCCCAAAAAGACAGATTCCTTGGACATTCCGCATTGCTTTTCTGCCCCTAATGTGCACTGGACCACAATGGGCAGCAAAATGATCAACTCCCCATGTCTGATTCCTGTACCAATAGATAAAGTAGGTCATTCCCCAAAACTTGCTGCTCAAGTTTGTTTCTCAACTTCACAACTTTGGCCAAGAAATGAGGCTTCTCAGACTGTCTTCATTGGTACTTCTAAACTAATATAAGTACTGTAGATCAGTGACTGATGTCAGATTTAAAATTATTCAATTACTCAAGCTCATCAGAGGGTGCAGGGTGGAAATATGAGTATACAAACATTGGGATAATTCCTGCTCACAATATATTCTAGTCTGATATCTTTATTGAAAGACTCAATAATGAAAATTAATTTTGTCATGATGATACAGAAAATATGGATCTTTTTAATAACAATGACCTGCATGTTCTTATTTACACTTCACTGAATTTTCTTTTAACAGAAAAGGAAAGGTATGGGGAGAAAGGGAGCAGGGAGTAAATTATTCTGCCTCTCTGTAGACAGGAAAATGTGCCTATGGAAAGAACGTGGCGGCAAACAAAGTTGGTCAAAGGCCCAAGCTGGAATGGGGCCTGTAATAACCCTTGGGGAAGAAGGGGTTAACACTCTGGTTAGTCAGTCCCAGGACAGCCAATAGGAATGAAGTGCAGGCTTTTGAATTGTAACAGCAGCCTGGCCTGGGCCTGTTTGGATGCAGCAGAGCTCCTGGAAGGATCAGGAGGAGGCCAGAGGGGCCTGAGGAAGAATCCAGCAACATCCTTACCAGAGATAAGTTAAGTTTGGTACTGACCAGGCATGAGTAGAACAGGGAATGTTTATTTAGACGCGGTCAGGGTATTTTCTTTGGTTTTGGCTTGTTTTTTGGATTTCTCTGTGCTGAGCACATGTACCCCCTCCCACTACCCTGTAACTACCTAAGTTAATTCCCAGAGAAGCAACTCTCTGTGTTTATCTGTTCTTTTTGATTAAAGAGTTTACCTTTCAAGTAAGTTCTGGTTCTGTGTCCTAAAAGGCAACAGGTTTGTGTGCACGTGCCTTAGACTGCACAGGCAGCTACTAGAGGGAAACCTGTTCCAGTTCCAGCTCATATTGCAGCTGGGGTCCAGTCTCTTTCCTGAGAGAGGAATAAAGAGGATTGCAAGTGCCTCACAGGGAGGAATTCCCAAGTGCGCCTTCCTGGGTCTCGAGGTTTTTTTGCATTTGGGTGGTGGCAGCAATACCACTCCAAGGCCAGGAATTGGAGGCCTTGGAGACTTTTAAGAGCAGGCTTTAAGGCCAGTGGCTTTTCTGGCCTGTTGCGGGCCCCCACCTTCTGCACTCAGAGTGCCAGAGTGGGGAAAAAGCCCTGACAGGGCCCATGAGAAACAATTTGCAGCTGTAGTTTGTTGATCAGAGCTTAGCCAGTGGTTGGTCTTGCTCAAACTTGGAAGGCATAATCTGCTTTGCACAAAACAAAAACAAAACCTGGAATTCTACAAAGTTACAAGAACCTATAGAGAAGGTGCCTTTCTCATTGAGTGATAAGGGACACAGCTCATAACATGAATGGATATTTCAAATCTTTGCGACAAACATAGATCACTTTCTCATTGGCAAAAGTACCAGCATTGCCAATAAAACAAGCCAGGTCATGTTGCTCAGCAGAAAATGTAGTATGTGCTCTAGGTTTAACTTGTTGCTCCCTGAAGTTGAAACATCTGGATGAGAGTGAGGATGAGGTTGGACCATCATCTCTTGGCCAGTTAGGGCACTTCCTGCCTGTTAATGACAAAATTTTGTCACAAATCCTATTAAACTTGTCTTTTAAAAGTCCCTTCTAAGGAGAGAACTGCAAAATCTGAACCAAGAATAGGCAATCAGGTCTCACCTGGAGAGAATCACCTGAATGAACTCTATCTCAAAAAACCAGTCATTGCAACTTTGAATCTGAGCTGGAGAAATCACCCTCCTGCCAATTCAAACTGATAAAGAGCAAAAGTAATGACTTGGTTATACTGAGCTGCTTCTCAGAAAATAAATACCTGTGTTAAAACAATCTGAGGGACACAATATATGATGCAAACCTTTGTTTTACTAACAAGCTTACTCTCCTCTCAGTAGAAATTACAATAAATCAATAAGCAATTGAAAACTAACATTGAGGCTAAGAAACTAAGCCTAATGACATTTGTAAGAGGAAACTGAACTTCCCTGCACCAAAAGTTATTGTCAAATCTTTACAATGAGTATTTCTATTTGGTCTGCCTAAGAAAAATCACAGATTTGCTTATCAAGAGAATTGACTGCTTCTTAGACAAGCAGAGGAAGTGTTGTACTGGGTTGTAATATAAACATTCTTATCACTGTGTAAGTTTTTGGTCAAAGGGGCCTGAGGGCTTACAGGACAGCTTATATTTCTCAAAAACCAGAATAACCTCAAAATTACATTGGCTTTAATGTGTGTTAGTCTTGTGTGTAAGTGACAACATTTGTCAATGAGTATTACTACTTTGGCAAAGCACGTCTGAACAGAAGTCATGGTCTTTGAGAACAAAGTTACTTTGATTAAATCCCCAAATTCTACTGTAGAACTATCTGGTTGAGCTTATGTTAGGAGTCCCATTATTGCACTGGCATATAAACTTGATTGCAATGAATAACGGTCTATATTTAAGAATCTATAGCTCCATGCAGGCAGCAAAATCACTGAATCGTACTATTATGGAGCTAGGAGAAAAGTTTCCTTTGTAATAAGATCTTAAGTAAACTGTAACTGATTAGTTATCACTTGAAAATTGCAACAGTCCCACATTGAGTTAAATTTCTCAAACTCTGAACGCTATCTAAAATGTTTATTTTGCTTGTTTGCTTTAAAAGCAATTGTACTTGATAAAAAATATACTTTTATACTAAACCTTCAGTCCTGTTTTAGCTAAGGAACGCAGCCCAAAAACAGCAGTAACTAATGGCATTATTTAAACAAAATGTATGTCTTATCTTGCTCATAATTTGGTCATACAATCAGCAGTACTGAGGCTGATGCGTTGTTTAACAACATTAACTAAGATTTCAAATACCTGCTGCTCTTTGTTAGCTGTATCCCACAAAAAACTGTATTTTTGGGAAGCCTAGGAGAGGGAAATCTGAGTGTTAAGTACAATTAAATTGATAAAATTACTTTCAGATCTTAAAACTTGTTCCATCTCAAACACACAGGCTGAAATCTTCTCAAGGTTTTATTTTACTCCTTCCCAATTCCATCCATATCCTTAGCATCTCTTTCCCCCCCCCCCACTCTTCCACTTCTGCTGAAAGAGTGTAGGCAAGGTGTGCTTCACTGGCAAATATGAGGTAACCATGCTGTTGTGCTTTTTCACAAATCTTATCTTCTACAATATAGGTAGATAAGGAAAAAGAGTAATCAGAAAAAACTCAAGCAAAAACAAAGTTCATCTCTCTCCATTCCATTTGTTACTTGAACAGAGGAAGTAATATATTTAAATAATGAGTATGAGGAGGGGGAAAAAAATCAGTGAGAAATAAGATGATATGAAGAAAATTGTAGATACAAAAATTCATTTGACTACAGCCTGGTTACTTTGGATGTTCACAAAGACCATGTTGAAAGCACTGGATTCTGATGAGTTCCTTTAGTAGCTCTGATGTGCAGTGCCCATTTATATGGATTCTGTACAGTTAGATAAATGAAGTTTGTGTCTAACTATCAGGCACCTGGTACAAGTAAATAAATTGGATAAAAAAAAATAACAGAACTTTTTCCTGGCAAAAAAATATTTTGTTCTCATGTCAGTTCATAAAAATGCCATTTCTATTTATTATTCAATGTTGTGGGTTTCTTGTTCATCTTGCTATCAGACAAGGAACTGTTTTATGTTGTGACATTTTTCCCAAAAGATGACAGCAAAACTTATGTAAAAGCATATTCTCTTACCTGCAGATTCTTGACACATAAGAGAAACCAAGTTAACAATGGAGCCATCAGAAGAATTTATGTTCAAATACAAAGGAGTTTATTTCCTTCCAGATCTAGCCACACCTGAATATATAGATTCACTGTAGCATTTTGAAGTCAGAGACAGTGATGTATTTGTAGTTACTTTTCCAAAATCAGGTAAGACTGATGTGCTTCCTTTTCCTAAAGGAAACAAACAATCAGACTTTCGTCTGAATCCCAGATTAACCCTTTTCTTAATGATGACCATTCCTATCTATGTCTGGTGGAAGCATTTGTCAGAGCTTTTTCATCCAATTAAAAAATGCTTCATCCAGGATAGTGGAGTTTTTATATTTGTTCTTTTTCATGCCAGATAAAGACAAAATTATCACAAAAATCAAAATTAGTAGTAACATAGGTAGAAAGGATTATGATTTGATCACATTTCCTATGTGCACAAGAACAGAGTCCAACTCAATAATATTAATTCATAGTGCTTTATAAAGGTGAGTTACAGAATGCAGAAAATAATTCGGAGCCAAATCAGCTGGGAGAAAAATTTAATTGGAAAAACATGAATGATAATTTGGAATTGTTCAAGAACATTCTACTATTTGTTCAAAAAGTCACTATAAAAAGAGAAGATTAGAAGACGTAGCTAAAAACCAACCTCATTTTTAAAGGACGTGATGGCAGCTCTAATAATAAAAGGAAGAAAGGAGAAGTTGATAGTAATGAATGTAAATCAGAAGCTAGGAATTTTAGAAAATTGATAAGGGAAGCAAAAGGACATCAGGTGAAGTTTATGGTGAGCAGATTTAAGAATAACAGAAATATATTATGAAAAAAATTATGTAAACTATGAGATTAATCCATTACCAGTGGAAAATGGTAGAATTGTCAATTACAATGCAACACAGGCAGAAGCTTTCAATAAATAAGAACATAAGAAGGGAAATACTGAGTCAGATGAATGGTTTATCTGGCCCAGTATCCTGTCTCTCACAGTGGCTGGAGCCACATGTTTCAGAGAAGATGAACAAAATAGGGAAACTTTGACTGATCCATTATTTCCAAAACCAGTCCCAGCTTCTGGTATTTGGAAAATTATGGCACGCAAAGCAAGGGAATAAATCTCCCATAGGTAGTTTTGGATCTCTCTTCTATGAATTTCTCTAATTCTTTTTTTAAAACTTATATTTTTGGCCTTCACAACATCACCTGACATTAAATTCCATGGGTTGACTAGACATTGTTTTAAACAAGCCAACAGTTACTTTCAGTGAATGACTCCTAGTTCCTTGTTTATATGCATAACACTTCCATATTCACCATCTCCACACAATTCTTGATTCTCTGTCTACACTACAAAAGCTAAGTTGACTTTATTAAGTCAACTTAATGAAGTCTAGTTAGTCGACTTTAAGTAGACCTTATTGTAAGGCAGGCTTAGAAGCTGTGCCTGACAGCTTCGGGGGGGGGGGGGGCAACTAATCTGTATGGGTTTAATATTTGCATGAACAGAAAGAACATATTAGCATAAATACACTATGGGTAATGGTATTTGGGGTTGATCTGATTACAAATCTGTTAATATCTGCCATTCTACCGAAGGGAAATATGAAATACTGTCTTTTGTGATATGCTACTCTGATTGTTCCAAATCTGTTTGGGTTAGTTAAAGGGTAAAAGCTACCCTTAGCAAAAAAGAGACTTGTAAGAGAGGCCACTGCCTGCTTCAGCCTGGAAAAGACAAGACAGGGGTGGGGGGTTGCACAGCTAAGTCTGGAGTTATACTTGAGGTGTTTGCTTCACCCCCTGGCCCAAGTGTCAAATGGTAGATCTGGCTAGGCTTCTTATGAGGCCTTTCTTTGTTATTTTAATGGAAGAAGCTGTTTGCAGCTACTTGAGATTTAAGAGATGACATCACAGAGAGGCAAATCTGCTCTGAGCTGAAATCACTGAAGAGAAGCAGCAGATGGAGTGACCGACCTGTGGGCAGAGCCAGCAGATGGTGAGAGTGGCCAGCGGTGGGCTGGGTGATGTGAGTGACCTGTGGGTGGAGCTGGCAGACAGCAGGCAGAGCCAGCAGATGGTGGGAGCAGAGTGTGAGTGACCAGTGGGTGGCACCAGCAGACAGCTGGCATGAGAGACACTCCCTACATACCCTGGGATTTGTTGGAAACCTGTTTTGCACTGATTCTCCAGATCAGTGCCGATTTTTGTTACTGGGACTTTTGTATTCTGTTTTTATTAGTATTAAAAGTTCTATATACTATATTCAGACTCGCGCTTGCGAGCAGGGAAGCATTACCCCTTCAGGGTGCCCAGAGCATAGTGCATGATTTCCCAGAAGACCAAATGGGGCTCAAGCCGGTTGGTGCTGTAATATTATCTGGAAACCCCTAAATATAGACCCCAACCCTTGTTCTGCCAACTCGCCCTGAACTCAGTAGCAAATCCAGCACTGATCTGGAGAATCAGTGCAAAACAGGTTCCCAACAAATCTCAGGGTATGTAGGGAGTGTCTTTCATGCCAGCTGTCTGCCAGCACCGCTCACTGGTCACTCACACTCTGCTCTCACCATCTGTTGGCTCCACCTGCTGTCTGCTGGCTCCACCCACAGGCCACTCACATTGTCCAGACTGCCACTGGCCGCTCTCACCATCTGCTGGCTCTGCCCACAGGCCACTCATGTCATCCAGCCTGCTGCTGGCTGCTCTTGCTGTCCACTGGCTGCCCACAGGTCACTCACTCCATCTGCTGCTTCTCTTCAGTGATTTCAGCTCAGAGAGCAGATTTTTGTCTTAGTGATTTCAGCTCAGAGAGAGGATTTGCCTCTCTGTGATTTCAGCTCTTAAATCTCAAGTAGCTGCAAACAAAGAAAGGCCTTCTAAGAAGCCTAGCCAGATCTACCATTTGACACTTGGGCCAGGGGATGAGGCAAACACCTCAAGCATAACTCCAGACTTAGCTGTGCAACCCCCCACCCCTGTCTTGTCTTTTCCAGGCTGAAACAGGCAGTGGCCTCTCTTACAAGTCTCTTTTTTCCTAAGGGTAGCTTTTACCCTTTAACTAACCCAAACAGATTTGGAACAATCAGAGTAGCATATCACAAAAGACAGTATTTCATATTTCCCTTCAATAGAATGGCAGATATTAACAGATTTGTGATCAGATCAACCCCAAATACCATTACCCATATTGCCCTGCATCCATAGTGTATTTATGCTAATATGTTCTTTTTGCTCATGCAAATATTAAACCCATACAGATTAGTTGGCCCCCCCCCCCCCCGAAGCTGTCAGGCACAGCTTCTAAGCCTGCCTTACAATAAGGTCTACTTATAGTCGACTTTAACTAGACTTTAAGTTGACTTAATAAAGTCAACTTAGCTTTTGTAATGTAGACATAGCTTATGACTCTGTTCACATACAAAGTGCTTGTCTCAAAATAAGCCGTTTCAAAATAATGTGTTATTTCAAAAGACAAAGTGCCTTTGAAATAAGGGAAACAAAATAGCTTGTCCACAGTGTGGACATGCTATTTCACTTTGAGGGGGCTGCAGACCCCTGTGGGCTGAGAGGAGCTGGTAGCTCACCCTGCAGAGGGCTGCAGACCCCAGTGGGGTGAATGCAGCCCAGAGCCTGACCCCAGCAGTGTGAGGCTGGCTGTGGCTCACCCCATGGGGGTGTGCAATCCCCCTCTGCCAGCCAGGGGACACCCCTCAGCACCCTGGCCAGGGTGCTGAGGGGGTGGCCCTTCCTCCCAGTGTGCTAAGCACCCTGGGAGGAAGGTCAAATGTTTCAGAAGTTTGTTCTGAAACAACACGTCCCCACGGGGTTGTTTCAAAACAACCTTGTTTTGAAATGGAAGGAGGTTTAAGCCATTTCAAAACACAGCTCCCATTTCAAAACAAGGAAACCCCTTGTTTCGAAATGGGAGTATGTCGTGTGGACATGCTGTTTCTTATTTCAAAACAAACCTCTGTTTTGAAATAAGAAGCCTGTGCGAACACACTCATAGAGACACGAGAATTATGTGGAGACAGTGAATAGGGAAGTGTTATGCACATATACAAGGAACTAGGAGTCTTTCACTGAAAGTAACTGTTGGCTTGTTTAAAACAATGCATGGTCAACCCATGGAATTTAATGTCGGGGATGTTGTGAGGGCCGAAAATATAATTGAGTTAGAGAAATTCATAGAGAGATCCAAAACTACCTATGGGAGATTTATTCCCATGCTTTGGGTGTCATAATTTTCCAAATACCAGAAGCTGGGACAGCTACAGACACTCCTCCTGAAGGCTGCTAAACAGTGGGTTTAGGATCCCTCCTCTCCTATGCAGGGGGGGGCTGCAAGGTGTGAGGGGTATGGGGGGGCACACAGATGCAGGTTTGGCCCCTGGGCACCAGACATCCTTGGTACACCACTGGAATCGGGTAATTGTCTATTAAGTAGTTCATAGACAGTTTGCTACAAACTTCAAAGAGAAATATCAACAATGATATTACTGCACCCAATTTCATCATCTGAACATCACTAGCTCCTCTTGATCACTGAATCAATAGAACATATTAAAAGAGAGAAGCTTTCTGGTTACATTGTTAACTTCTAGCAAGATAGAGGTAAATTGAGCCAAATATAATCACCATTCCTTTCCATTCTCTCAACAATACAAATCTACATTGTAAAGTCCTGATCTATCTAGCATGGCTTTGTTTGCTATTTATAGGGAATGGTTCTAATTATCACTCATAAACTTTTTAAATATGTCTCTGAAGAGTGAATTTGGGTCTTTTAGCCTGTTGGTCATTTTAAGTCTTTCTGTCTCACTCACACGGTATGCTTTAGTTCAAATAAGATTTATTTCAGGGAAGTAACCTTGGCCTCTGTTATACACGATTTCCAACTAGATGATCATTGCTGATCCCTGTTGGCTTTATAATCTATGAAACTGCCAGCATTTAACTGGAAATGTTATCGCCATTCACCTCAACATTTAGCAATGGTGGAAGGCCAATCATTTCCAGGTTACATACCAACTATATTTATCCTGGGAATATATTTCCAAAAGCTGTGCACAAATATTTATTATAATAAAACCCATCTATTTTTTTCTATGCTATTCTTAACTACTTCTATTCACTTTTAAACAGCCTGTGCTAGCACTATTTTGGAAGTGAAGGAAGAGATGGCGGTATGAATACTCATGCTAATCAATTTGCACATAAATTCAAAACTACAGATTCCAGTTAGACCAGTGGAAGAAGATAAAGGTTCATCTTCTAAACTCCTCCAAATTGTTCACCATTCTGCCATAAAACATTCAGGATGAACTATCACTTTTATGTATCCAAGTGACCAAGCTTGAAAACGAGGCCAATGTTATTGCTTTTAGATTTTGCAGTGACAGCCTCTGAAATAGCACCAGTTCAGTCTTTTTGAGAATGATTTGCAGATGGAAATTAATTCCATATACAGTACTAATTCCCCCAAGAGATGCTCAGGGAGGAGATGTCTTTTTACTACACAGTATACTGAACATTGTAACATGCCTCTTGTCACTGAACAATTTTGGTAACTTGGCACTTCTTAAAGTATTTCCTGCATTACTGAGATCATTTAACACCACAGAAGGGATGGAATAGTGGTCACTTTCACCATAGGCCTTACAGAAGAAGTAGAGGTCTGCCACTGCTCAGGTGGAGTAGAGCCCCAATGAAGAAACTTACAGCAAGGTGGTTAGGGATCTATCACTTCATGGTTCCACTGTCCACTCACCTCAGGGACAATCATGCTTCAGCCATGAAGTTTACTGTTCTTATTTTACTCTATGCTGTACAGATTCTTATGCTGTGCTCATCACTGTAGTGTCTATCTGCTAGTACTGTGTAAGTAACATGATTAAGAGTTGCCACATTTGTTCTCTAATGTCCTCTGCTATAGGATTTGTTAGCAGCAATACCATTCTTCTGTAGCCTAAGAATAGGATCTTTCCCTGTTCCACCAGGAGCAGAATAGAATTCTCTAGTGTCCCACACTTCTACCTCAGCTGTATACTATGAACCAGGTTTGGTTCCAAGTGCATAGCTGAATAAATTGCTCCATAATACTGCACAACACATTGTAGGAGCCACAAAAACACAAAATCCATTTTTAACATCCTTTTAATAGGATGTGTCTTCGGGGGGGGGGGGGTTGGATCAGCACACAACAAAAAAAGCAATGAGTTTATACTGATTGGTGTATCTGAATGTATTAGATAAAATTTGAAGATTGAGTTACCACCCATCTCCTATCTACAGTAGTAATATTAAAATGTAAACAATGATTCTCTGCTGCACTTACAAACTCTTTGAGTAAGACTCACTATCTTTACCCCTTAATAGCTGCATTTGTATTTGTACTTCCTTTAATAGTGCAAAACCAGGTGTAACTTTGAAGATATTGCCTTTGTCAAATTATTACTGTAGTTATTGCATCAGAGCAGTTTTAAATGAGGTTATTTCCTTTCACAGGAACTGTGTGGTCTCAGAATATTTTAAGCTTGATTTATTATGAAGGCCATCGGAATGGAACAGAAACAACTGAAACAATTGACAGAGACCCATGGCTGGAGTACAATTTTAACAAAATGGATTACGACCAACGTCTATCACCTCGGCTTTTTTCCTCTCACCTGCCTTACTATTTAGCTGCAAGAGCTCTGAAAAATAAGAGAGCAAAAGTAGGTGGTATTTTTGCATTTTAATAAATAACAAAGAAAACTCATTGCTTGCTCCAGTAAATCAGTCACAATCCTCTGGGCTAGATTGCCTGCCTCTTGTCCAACAACCCTTCCAAAAATGTCTGTGGAGTGAGTTATTGATGGGTTATGACTACAGTGTTCATGGTTTTCAATGTACATTAGACAAAGTGGGTGAGGTAATATCTTTTACTGGACCAGCTTCTGTGTGAGCAGGACAAAGTTTTTTGAGTTTTATTATTTCATCCACCTCATCTAATATCCTGGGACTAACATGGGTGCCACTCAACTACCTACTTCAGTGTCTGTTGTAAATAAATAAATATATATATATAATTTTTTTTTTTTGTGGTATATGTAGCTAGTCAAGTCTAAGACATTCTCTTCTCCATGGAGAGGAGGTCTTCTGTTTCCTGCCCCTTTTAAAGGTAAGGTGACTTCTTGCCAAAGAAGGGGCAATGCTCTGTGCCATAATGAAACTCAAGAGGCTGAGGGGAGAAGGGTGTCAGGGATTGCCAAGAAGCTCCCTCTCATGGGCTATGTCTACAGTGGCAAAGTTATTTTGAAATAGCTATTTCAAAATAACTATGCTAATATTAATTTGAAATAATAATTTTGAAAAGTCTTCACAAGTTTCCTTTTTTGACATAAAGTAGGAACTAGTATTTTGAGTTAGTCTACATTAGACTCTCTAATTTGATATAGATTCCCCCCCCCCCCCCCGACAGGTTTCCCCACCTAGGGAGAGAGGCCCCCACCAGGGAAGCCAGGGAACCCTGGCAGGGCTGTGCACCCTGTGGGGGCAGCCAGGAATCCTGGCAGTGCCATGCTCCCTGCTGGACAGTCAGGGAACAGGGGTGCCACCTCCCCCACCACATGCTGATCTGGCCCCTAGCCTCTCTGTTCAGGATGGAGGGGGGGCCTAGCAGCTTGAGCGGGCTCAGAGCTCCTTGTGGTGCCCCACAAACAGCTCCCAGCCTAGTCAATTTCACAGATGTGAAATTGACCAGGCTGGAGCTGCTTGTAGAGCGTTGCAAGCAGCTCCAAGCCTGATCGGGCTGCTAGCCTGCCTCCTTCCACAAATGGGGGCGATGGGGGTCAGATCAGCATGCCGAAGGGGGGGGGAGCGGCACTCCTGTATCTCTGGCTGCCTAGTGAGGAACATGGCCCCAGTGGGGAACGCGGCCCCACTAGGGCTCCCTGGCTGCATGGCCTGGAATGGCTTTTTTGAAATAACTATTTCAAAAGATTTGCTCTTTTGAAATAAAATCAGGCTTAGCAACTTTTAAAAAGCGCTTTATTGAAATACCAAAGTGCTTATTTCAAAATAACTAAATGCCTGTATGGACATGGAAAAGTTTTGAAATAAGCTTATTTTGGAAAAACATTTCAGTGTAGACATACCTATGGAGATTTTTGACCTCCCTGATGCTTTGGTTTCCTTAATCTAAAAGGAGAGCCTTCCACAATGAAGGTTGGTGCCCCTTCATGTGAGACTGCCACTTTTTTTTTTCTTCCATATCTTGCAGGTTATTTATGTAGCCAGAAACCCGAAGGATGTTCTGGTTTCCTATTTTCATTTTAGCAAGCATGCATTCATATTTGAGAGTACCAGATTTCAATACTTTAATGGAGAGGTTTTTAGCTGGCAAAGGTAAGGTTTCATTTATTGCTAGAAGGTCAAATGCTCTTCCCTGAGCCCAGAGTGAAAAAACTCTCTGCATAAATTTATATAGAAATGTGGTACAAGTTAGAATTCTCCCCTGTTGACGGTGGGGGGGGAGAGACAGGCACATTTGTAAGGCTACAGTGATGGCAGTAGCACCAACAGCTCATTATAGAAATTGTGTGTGCAGAGGTATTCCAGGGGAGCTGTGTAATCACTCACAAGACACCACCATAGTGCAAGTTCCAGATTTTAATTTCTCAGTAAAGTATTCACTTGGAAACCTAATAATGGATATTTAAATCAAGACATTAGTGTACCATTTTGTTCATTTTATTGTTAATTCAATAAAAGAAACTTCAAATTCTGCTGAAGTTGCAGAAGATTTTCCATTTTTTTCCCCCCACATCAAAGGGCTAAAGAAACTGTTGAATATGCTTGCTTTCAAACTTAAGTCCGGTTGCCACAAAGGGCATAGGATTTTAGATTAATAATGTAGTGGGATTTAGTTCAAGACAGCTCATTTGGAATTAATAGAAATTATCCTAAAGTAAACTAGCCAAAATATCAAAGCATAAAGATTGTAGTGGGTAAGGTACCACTTCATGTTGCCAATGAAGGTTTGAGCACAACTTGTTAGCTATGTAACTGACGGGTTTTTCTTTGTTTTTAATGTTGGGTGGGAGTCACTGGGGCTATGTCTACGCTTACAATTTAGTTTGAATTAATGAGGATCTCTTCAGATTAAATTAATGCATGGCTATGCTGGCTTTCATCACTTCAAACTAAGAACTTCCTTACACTGAAGTAATGAACACTTACTTCAAAGTTAAAACCTCACTTAACTTTGAAGTAATGGTTAATTCAAACTTATTAGTTTGAATTAACCCAATGGAGCTGTGTTAATTCAAAATAACTGTTAGTTTGAAATAATGTGGTCTCACATTCTTCCTTCTGGAGTGACACCCTGGGTCGGGGATAGCCGGGGCAAGCAGCCTCAAAGGTGACCCCCCCCCCCCCCCCACACACACACACCTGGGCCCCGATCCAGCCCCAGTCTCTTGGCCAGGAAAAGGGTTCCTTCCCTGTCGCACACCAAGTGCAGCAAAGGCCAGGTGGGGGATGCCCTGACTATATGCTGACCTAGGCAGTAGGGAAAGCATCCCTCACCTGGCTGCAGGCACTTTTGCTGGGTGCAGGGAGAAAGCATTCCTGCACCCAGCTCTGGACCAGTTTTCTGGGCACAGGGAGAAGGCATCCCCATGCCCAGGTCTGGGTGTGCTGGCTGGGTGGAGAAAGGTGTGCAGCTGGGTGCAGGGGTGCTTGCCCTGCTGATGGGCCAGTGCTGCCACACTTCCCATGGTGCCCCCTTCCTAAGCCAAACTAGCAGGTCCTGCGCATGGACATGCTAGGTCGATTTTGGTTTGCTAGTGGGGCCATGTTAGTTTGAATTAACTGAATTTGAACTAATCATAAGTTTGAATTAATTAGTTTGAATTAAGTTAATTCAAACTAACCTAACTGTAGACATAGCCTGGGGGATTTGTATGTCTAGTAGCCACCTTACATGCCTAAATACAAAATTAAGATTCTCATAAGCCCTATTCAGCTGCCACCCGACTCTCTAGATGTTTAATTTTCATAGGTGCCCACGTTTCCCCTGGCAAAGTCTCCTAGGAGCCCAAAATTTCTTAGTCCTGACAGCTCTGAGCAGCTTAGCTCTTAATTTACAGGGCAGGATTCACAAAGTAGGCAGTCCTACCTTGCTTTTGGAACCATATCCAGTAGATATGCTCAGAGGCTACCTTGCAGACCATCTACCTGGTCAAGACCCACATCACAGCACAACCAAAAGAGATGCCCCTTTTTACCCTATAGCACTGGGTTTAGAGTACTTGGTTGGAGTTGCAGGATCTTCTGGGGTGGGGCAATTTCCTTAGTCTTTCCTCTTAAAGTTTTTCACTTTATATAGCTCAACTAGTCATTGAGAAGGGACTTGAACAGTTATTCTGCAGCCTATTTTTTTTTCTCTGGGAGCATTAATGTTTGGTTTTTTTTCCCCCTTATAAGTACTTGCTAGCTCATGGTTCGATCATGTCAGAGGCTGGTACACCCACAGAGCAGATTACAATATTCTCTTCGTAACCTATGAGGAGATGAAGAAGGTGAGGCCTGCTGATATCATTATATCTAAACACTGTGTCACAAATTGTATAACTCTGCGCCAGAGCCTTCTTGCGTCCCTTCCTCTCCCCCAGTACCATGCTCCCTGTGTGCCATCCTCCTGTTGCCTTTTTCAGGGTCTCCTTACAATCCTCACCCCTTCAATTATGCCAGAAGCTGTTTGTGCCCCACCCTCATTGCCACCCACCCAGGTCAAGGACACTATATGCCTCCCCCTTACAAAGCTCTGCCAGAGACAACCAGTATCTGCTGATTTGGGGGAGGGCACAATTTAAAGGTATGGCTATCTTCAGACAGCTTCCCCCTTACTCTCAGTTCTCAACAGATCCCAGCTCTAAATCCTGCCTGTGGGAGTGCAGCTCAATGGCTTTGTCAGCTGCCATGCAGGACAGGGCCCAGCTACACCCTGTGACTAAGATAGGCCAGCAAAACCTGGCAGAAATGGGGGAGGGGGAATGTGACCTTTGCATGTGTTCACCCTCCAACCCCATGCATTGCTCTGATCTCTGCCATTTACCATCTCTCAGTTTAGATATCCTCAATGATTTTCTGATCCCTGATGATCTTAGCTGTGTTTACCTAATTTTTAAGTGTAGACCAGACCTAACACCTCACTACACTCAACTAGTAAACAAATTAGATACTGCCCCTTACTCACAATGAGACTTCTTACAAAGTACATTGGTCTCACTGATTTCATAATGTAGCACTTCAAGAAGAAAGTTTTGAAAAGATCAAATAATGAGCCTATTTCTCCACATCACCACAGAGGTGGTGAGCTAAGAATGAAAAAAGGGAATTATTTCCCTCTTATTAAATGACTGGCATGGTGGTGTTCGCCCCTATGAACATTACTGGGCTTAACTGGACAATACAAGGCTGCAAGACAGCAGGAAAGAAGAAAGGGAAAATTGATTCTGAACACCATGCAAGCAGAGCAGAGTCTGTGAGACAACATTGATAACTCCAGTGAAAGAAGCTGGTTGTGTGAGGTAATACCCTTTATTGGATCAGCTTCTGTTGGGGAACTCACAAGTTCATCTCTCACCACCAAAGCAGGCTCAGTAAAAGCTATTAGTTACATCTTGTCTTTCTAATATCTTGTAACCAACTTGCTACAATACTTCATGCATAATACCCATGAGGCAACCACATCTAATCTGCTTCTTTGTAAAAAATATATGATGGATATGAGAACAGTTGCAGTAGTTAGTTTTTTAACTTTATTTCATTCCCTCATATGCACAGGACAAAAGCAGCAATACAACCTGTCCCTCTTGGCATCTTGAAAGGAAAGTATCTGCTGCATTTTACAGTTTCTCAAACTATTTTGATCAGTGTTTTTCATTAAAAAGCTTTTTTTTTCCTACTACATTTTAATATGTAGTGAAAAATGATGGCTTTTATGCAGTTTTTAAATGCATTATTTCATTTACTAGAGATCCAAATTTTAATAAAGTATTTCAATAACTATTTTGAAGCTATTAAAAATCCTTTAAAAGCCCAAAATACAATCCATTTCAAACACACCAAAATAGGAACAGTTTTCAGCAGTTTGGATTTTTTAGAAATTAGTTTGTCATTTTGCTACCAGCTCAGCTACATTTGATTCCTTATCAACTTCAACTAGATCATCAGAAGTCAGGTTTAAGATGGTTGAACTAAATCAATTTAAAAACAACTTTTACTTTATATTTTAAGTGAAGCAAGACCAGAGTTGCCAATTTTAATTGGATGGATTCCTGGTGACTTCATCAGATTACATATTTTTTAATGAAAGATGTCTTTAATTTTGGAGACTCCAGGACAATCCTGCAGGATTGGCAACCCTAACCACAGGTAAGAGTATGAGTATGCCTCTGAGCTAAAGAGGGAGAGAAGTAGCAACATCCTGTCTGTTGGCCTTGTCAGGGAGCACACCAAGAATAGCATCAAGCCTGATTAACAAAGCAAGGCAAGACCCTTTCCATTAGGAGGTCCAACTCCAGAGATGTATCCTTCTCTTTGCAAAATGCAGCAATGAGAGAGACCCTTTGATCAGAAAGTTGACAGCCTTTAATCTCAATGTTTGCAATGTTATTTTCATACACAAGAAATGAACCTGTTCGTTCTTGGTAGGCAATAAGGAAGGTTACTTGAAGACACTTACAAAGGCTCTTGCTACGTGTGTAAGATTTTAATGTGGCTATAGTCAATGACAGTGAAAATCTTGCCTCTGAAACAGCGTGATGAGAGCAGCATCCTTCATTCTTAGTGCCATAGCCCCATGATCAGTTTCCCATCCTTACTGAAATATCCTGTTATCCTCTATTCCTTTACTAATTTGGAGAATTGTTCAATCAAAATAATGCTTATTTCAGGATCTCAGAAGTGTGGTGCTGAAAATTTGTGACTTCTTAGGGAAACAGCTGACTGAAAAGGAGCTGGACATTGTTGTGGAGAAGTCTGTATTCACTAATATGAAATCTGATCCCACATCAAACTATGAGGACAAAACATGTATCTTGGAGAAGGGCAGAGACAATTTTCTTCGCAAAGGTAAGGCAGAAGCAGCTGCTTGTTACAGGGAGCTGAGGCTGGAAGTGTCATGGTCTCCGGTTGCCATGGAGACCCAGGCTTCTGGCCAGCCAGCAGGGAGCTTCCCCCAGGCTAGGAGTTCCTAAAACTCCCACCATGAGCATGCAAAGCATGCTCAGAGCAGCCAGGTGCTCCCAGCTCCAGCTGTTGGGGAGGGAACTGTGGGGGGGGGGAGGGGTTGGGGAGAGGAACCAGTGCAGAGGGGAGCCATGGCCACGGTGGCCTAGGGGAAGGGGCCATGGCTGCGGTGGCTCCTGGCCCAGGGGGGCCACAGTGGCTCCTGGCTCCCCAAGCAGGGGGAGGGGGGCCTCCTCCACCCAGGGGGTCCATGGCCTTGAAAAGGTTGGGAACCTTTGAGCTAGTAAATTACAATTTGGGAAGGAATGAACTGAAAAGGAATTGCTCCCTGCTCACACCTAACATTCACAACTTTGTATCTGTACATGCTTTATTCTAAGGATAATAAAATGTCCAAGTGGCAGCACAGCATCTAACCCAGTGGTTCCCAACCTACGGCCTGAAGTTGGCCGAGGGGGCTTTCAAAGTGGTCTGTGACTTCCTTCTGCCGCCAGCAGGAGGGGAGCCACTGCCTGGGGACCGTATTTCTGCAAGGATAGAGAACCAGTACAGACTCTTTTGCTGCAGCTGGAAGGGTGAAAGATCAGCACCCCTCTCCCCCTGGCTGTTGCAAGGAGCATGGCAAAGTGCTTTGCCTGGGTCCATAGGCTGTGGGATCCCTGCCAGAGCCAGAAGGAGAAGAGATCAGTGCTCCTTTCCCGCCCACAGTCCAGCAGAAAAAGATGCTAGGGTCCCTGCAGGAGCAAGGAGGGGAGCACTGATCTTCCATCCCCCTAACTGCAGAAAGGAGCCACTATCTAGGGACCCAGATAGAGCATACAGGGCTACAGGATGCATGAAGTTTCCCTGCTGCAGTCACGGAGATGGGAGATCAGTGAGGAGGCAGCATCTTCACTGAATTCCTTTTCATCTGGCTGCAGTGGGCTGGAGGGCAAGGGCCTGCTCATAGAGACTGGTGGCCCTTCAGGGTTATAGAAAATCCGTGGCCCTCAAGCCAAAAAGATTGGGAACCACTGTTCTCCATCTCCCACCTTAGGGACCGTTGGAGATTGGAAGAACATAATGACTGTAGCACAAAGTGAAAAGTTCGACAAGGTTTTCAATGAGAAAATGAAAGACCTGCCCATAAAGTTCACCTGGGATCTTAATGAAGAAATATAGGTTGGTTTCCAGTTCCAAGGAGGAAGTACCCTATGGAAATGAAAATGTCTGTCTCCAATATTCATAAAAATCCATCGTTCTGTGCAAATACTTGAAACCTGCAATGTTTTTCTACTAACTGCTTATATGTACACTCAGGGTCAGCGTTTCCCAGAAACTGCCAATATTTTCTTCTCAAACTTATCTTTCATTTTCATAATTTGGGCATCTGAAGTCTTTTTACTACCAAAGCTTGAAATGATTAAGTCTTAGGATACAATTAAAGTAGTCTTTTCAGACAGAGGGAAGTCTTTTGTACAATTTTCAGCAAAGTTCATGACCACATTTTAAAGAACTGCATAGTCAACCACACAAAAAATCCTTGTTATGTTTAGGCAATAGGAAGAAGAAAATGAGGGAGAGAGAGTGGCAAAGTGACAGCAGCAAAGCAACAGCTCACAATTACTTGCATACTTTCAGAAATACAGGTAAAAGATAATACAACAAGACTAGGTGGAGTTCTGTTGCAATGCAAACATCCAACTCAAAAAACCCCAACTAATCCCAAAATGTGGGATCTTCCTAAACAAGCATGTATGAGGCCTTAACTGTAGTACTGTGTCTAGTTCTGGGTGCCTCATTTCAGGAAATGTGGACATCTGGAGAAAGTCCAGAAAAGAGCAACAAAAATGATTAAAGGTCTGGAATGTTTGACTTCTAAGGGAAGATTGAAAGAATGGGTTTAAGTGTGGAAAAGAGGAGACATAACAGTTTCAAGTACCTAAAAGATTGTTACAAGGAGGAGGGAGAAAAAATATTTTTCTTAACTGCTGATAACAGAACAAGAAGCAATGGGTTTAAATTACAGGAAGGAAGCTTTAGATTGGACATTGGGAGAAAATTATCTGTCTGAGTGATTAACCACTGGAATAAGTTGCCTAGGCAGGTTGTGGAGTCTCCATCACTGGAAATTTTCAAGAGCAGGTTAGACAAGCACCTGTCAGGGATGGTTTAAGAGTGTACTTGGTTCTGCCATGAGTGCAGAGGACTGGACTCAGTAACCTCTCATGGTCCCTTCCAGTTTTTATGAGTCTATGAAATGGGGGCTGTGTCCTGCCAGCAAGAGCACTGAGATGAATCTATCTTCCTTTCATCTTTGAACTAAACAAGCAACAACTGATCACTGAATTAGGATCAGCAAATAGGTGCAACTGTGGATGAATACACAGATAACCTATACTGAAAGGGGGGGGGGGGGGATGTAAGGAAGGCTGGCATCCCCAGCAGTGTAGGACTTATTTTGCAGACTTGACTGTGTAGCAGTGAAGACTTGCTCATTTGAACCTGCAAGTTAATACACCCCAGCAAGCAGCATAGCATTTCTGTCAGTATAGCACAGCAGACACATCCTGGGTTAAGTAGCTGTTAGGAAGTCAACAGGAGATAACAAAATTACTCTGTAGTTTGCATGTCTCCTGTCAACTGCTCCCAAAATCCACAGCCAGTGAAGAGCAATCCTGAGACAGTCGGGAGATGCTGGAAAAAGATGTAAGATAGGATGGAAGGAAACAGGTAGGAAATGGCAAAGTAGATCTGGGAGTCATCAGCATAAAGACAGCAGTTCAAACCCTGTGGATGGGACTAGGACTAATGGGATTGAGCCTTGAAAAGGGTCATTTCTACTAAAATTCATTGAAAAATTTCCCCCTAGGGACAGACTTGCCTGCCACGATTTTGAGTAAGATGGCAGTGTCATCTGCTGATGTACTGCCACTAATCATGCCTCTCAGCCTCAACTCTGCTGCTGAAAACTATGGGTGTATTGCAGTTGATGTCAAAGAGAAACATTTCAGGCTCCAACTGACTGTTTCAACTCTATGGTGTCAGAACCCACAAGCTCCATTTTCTTTTAGCCTAGAATGACAGTACAAAGAAGCCCTTTACTTAAGGCTTCTGTCAGACTGAAAAATGCATTCTGTAAGACCATACAAAAGACATGGGGGTGCACACAGACAATTAGACTTGCTGTCTGTTCTTGTTTATCTAAGACTTGCTTTAATTTTCTTGACATTGACATGAAATTTCCTTGAGGGTGCCAAAGGATGTGGGGGTTTGTTTTTTTGCTTTACTCACTTTTCTTGCCTAAGAATCTGCTGCACTTTTTTTTAGTTACTCTCATTCCAAACGTCACTGCTTTAATTCTGCCAGACATTGTTTGCAGTAGGTGTCTATTGTACATGAATACTCCTGTGCAGCATGTCATGTGGTTCACAATAACTGCTTTTACTTGCCATGGGAAGTGACTGAAAAATAAAACTAACTTCATAAGCATGTTTTCAGATCTGTCAATGGTAGTTTTGGTTTAATCTGTTGCCTACTGGAACTTAATGCTAATTGTCCTGCCACTGGAAATGTAACGATTCATTTCATCAGCCCCTGCTTGGGTGGCCAGTTTGGTCCTTCAGAAATATTTTAACATTCAAATACTAAATTAAAAATCATTTATCTTTCCTGCCACTTTTGCAAAGCAGTTAATTTATAAAAATCACAGGGTCAAAGTCTACCCTCACAGGCATCTTGCTGTTTTTCCACTGAAATATTATAATAGGAATTCCAAAAGCCTGTATATTTTAATGCAAACTTCTTAAACCCACATTTGAGTCTCAGTTAGGTAATCACTGGACATAAGCCTAATTCAACAAATTACTAACTGAAAAACACTATTGATTTTCACTTCTGGAAACACAATGTGGGAATTAACTATATTTACACAGTGTGAGCCTTCTCCAGTAAACTATAAAGTCCCAAACAGGAAGTTTGGCACATCACAGTGGAGTAATGAAAGTCTTGCATTATATCTGAAATCTGCCAATTCTCTCACCACTCACTATCTTTTAAACTTACTACATCCAGTACACATCACTATTGTACTGGTTGGAAGAAGCACCTCTTTGCTATAATTCATGCCAACAAAACTAAATGCAAAAGGAGAACCCATCTCTGGAAAACAGAGAAAGTTACAGAATCACTGTTGGCACTATAAATCTCTACAGTTTTCTTTCTTTTTCCACAAAGTTTTGATTACTGATGAGCTAACCTCAAAAAATTCATATGCTTATCCAAACAGTCTTCAAAATTTGTCTGGAAAACCTGCCAGAACATATTCTTCTTTGCAATATTATGTCACTTTGATCCTACAGTAACCTTGACATGCAGAAATGAAAAAAATTAGTTCTGAGTAATGGATGTTAGTGAAAAGATATACACATTTTTACATATTTCCCATCAATTGGCCCTTGTTCTAGTGAAGATACACATACTAGAAACTTTACTGTGGCCTAAGTAAATTCTACATGTACCTCGAGGCTCCTTTCTAATTTAACAATAATAATTCTTTGTTAAAACAATTTTCCACTCAAATGTTCCTTAGAAATGCTGCACTATAAACACTTACACAGATGGCATTTTTGCACTTTACCTCTTGATATATTCCAGTTAAGTCAAAATGTTGATTAATTTTATGAACTTTTTCATTCAATTTAGTCTCAGCTAGCCAACAATACTAAAGAAAATTAAAATTTAATAAGTATTTAGGGCTACCGTCTACACCTAAAATCTTAGTTAGGATTTGGTTAGTCTGAATTAAGTAGTTTGAAAGTTAGATCAAACTAAGCACTTTTTTAGTTCAAACTAACTTTTTTAGTTTGAACTAGGTAAAGCCTACTGTAGACAGGGTTCAAATTAGTTTGAATTAAGGCTCCTTAATGTGAACTAATTTGCTAGTGTAGACACAGCCTAGGCAATCAAACTAAGACTTAGGAAAAGCATGTGTATCCTACAGCCACCATATTAGCTATATATACATCCATGTTTCAAGAAAACAATATTTTAAAATGTGACTTGGCCCTGTCTACATTTGGTGTTAAGTAGCACATTAAATAAAATGTGTTAACTATTCATGGTCAACTCTAAATAAGCTGACTTTGGTCAGCCTAATGTTTTTCAACACAATCATTGTCATTTCCAAATTGGAAAATCATGTTTAGTATCAAGATGATTTAAATGTTTTAAAGCATGATGCTTTTTTCATAGATACATATAGAGGAGAAAACATCTTTGTTATTTCTGGACACTGCCTAGCTCAATGAGGCCTGATCCTCGACTGGGGTTCTTAGGCATTAAAATAATCAACAGTGAAAACATATACCCATGAAAGAAGTGGGCCAGTGAGGCAGTCGAGGGAAGAGCTACTTAAGGCAGCAGAACAGTTTTTCTGAGTTCAGGAAGGGATCTTTAACTCTGGAAACTCCAGTGAGAAGCCCCCTCCCCGGGAGGGTGGGGGGGTGAGGAAACAAACGTGGAACTAATTGCTGCATCCAATCTCTACAGATGAAGCTAACAGTTAATAGAAATAAGTTTAAGTTACACTTGTTCAAAACCAAGATTTAACTTTGGATTTTCTGTAAAATATTTGTAGTGCCCAAGGACATAAATGAGGTAGTGTATGTTAACATCATAGTCTCCTCTGCTGCAGAATCACAGGGAAATTTTTTTTCCAACAATAAATATCCATAACTACTGTCTCATATAGTCTATCAGTCTCTTTCTTTTCCTTTTATTTAAGCCATAACCTTTTAACAATAAGGATGTTTCTGCTGAAGACTGAGGCAATGTCTATACTGCAGACTCTATACAGGCATAGCTTAAGGCTTGTCTGTACTGACATAACTGCTGTAGAGCTTGAAGACAACGTTACTTATGCCAATGGGAGAGACTGTCCCATCAGTATTAGAACTCCACTCCCTGAGACGTGATAGCTAAGTTGAAGTGAGAAGCCTTTCCTCAACATGACATTGTCCACACTGGGGATTAGTTCAGTATAACTATGTCACAGGATGCACAACAGTGCACCCTCCTGGGCTATGATCAATAAGATTTTTCTGTTCACTCTTGCACTGATTATATGATTTGGTGCTATCACAACATTGAAAGTTCCTTTACAAATGCTCATAACACATACTACATGATTACTAGGGTATCATGTTTCCTGCAGCATCAAGTGTGTGAGCCCATGAGAAGCAAAATACATGACTCAAGGGAAGGGATCAACCAGAACTCTCTCCCAGCAGCAAATAAACAGTGCAGAGGCTGGAGAGTTACATGCCAAAGGTGAAGTAAATTGCCCTTCTTAGCTCAGGTAGAAGTAAGGAAATCACCACAGGCCCAGGAGGAAACAGGGCTGGAAACAAACACTTTGAATGGCTCCAGGATTTTGCTAGAGACAGTTCATCTTGAAACATCTGTAAGAAGGATGGTGCCCTGCCTAATATAGGCAGAGGCAGCTGTAAACCATCACAGTCAGACTTGAGTGGTGAGAGGTGCATATTTCTAATAGTGTTATAGAGAAGTATGCGTATCTTTTATTTACTCATGGTTATTTCTGATTGCTTTATTAGATAACTGTGCACTGATGTGCTATACAGAATCATAGAATATTAGGGCTGGAAGAGACCTCATGAGCTTATCTATTCCAACCCTCTCCTAAAAGCAGGACCACTCCTACTAAATCATCCCAGCCAGCGTTTTGTCTAACTGGGTCTTAAAAGTTTACAAAGATAGAGATTCTACCACCTGCCTAGGCAAACCATTCCCATGCTTTACCACCCTTCTAGTGAGAAAGCTTTTCCTAATATCCAACCTAGACTTCCCCAGCTGCAGAATGTGTTTCAGGGACAATTTGGAACTGAGAGTGTGTTGTGGTCATCGAGATACTAACCAAAGCTTCTGAAAGCCAGAGTATGACTCATCTGTTGCTGCTGAACCAAGGCTGGTCTGCTCAGAGTATGTGACCTGCACACGCTGCCAGCCTATTTGTGGATGGCCCAGGTTGGGAGCTACAGTAAAGTACTGTGAGGCATCCACAGTTCCATGGCAGGCAGTGACAGAAGCCCTCAAATGTCTGGCATGCATGGCAGATTGTGACAGCATTATGCTTAGAGCCCTGAAGATCCACGGGTATCCACATCCACAGATGTAGGTGTGGATATCCACAGATCCATTGTTGCAGATTGGAGCACTGATGAGGATTCTATTTTTATCCGCCCAGGTTGTGATCAATCGCTGCAGCTGCTGCTACGATCCAGGTCAGCAGGACACCAGGGAACAACAGAAGTGCTTCAGCCTATCCCAGCTTAGGTCTGGTTGCAGTCTGCTGGCCAATCAGTCTCTCAAACTACTATAAGTCAGTCAGCACACTGGCCTTTGGTTGGGCTCCCTCAATCAGCATGCTAGTCTTTGATTTGCTCATTATCCACACAAGCCCCACCTGCTTTTTCCTTTTCTTGTTCACACACCATGCTGTCAATTAGATTTCACTGGCCAAGGAAATCTTTGATTCACAGCACAGTGCGGGAAGCACAAACAAGGAAAAAGTGGGCACTAGCACATGGGGAATGAACCAATCAAAAGCCAGCATGCTGACTGAGTGAGCCCAAGCCCAACTGAGGATGAAGATGCATATAAAACCTGGCAGGCAGATCACAGGTCAGATAGATGCTGACACTGAGCTGCTGCAGATCTGGATCCATTTTTTGTATCCAGGCAGGGTTCTAATTATACTACATAGGGGCTTCTGGATTCTCATTTCTAAGCATGCAACTAAAAGTTAAATATTTGTAATTCTCAAAACACTTTCGACATCAGCAGTAAACACTGCATATAAAACCCACCTTTGATTTAAATTGTTACAAGTACTGACATTCATAAACTTATTTCTCTACTTTTAACAAATTCTCAGAACTGAACAGTGTCAAAGCATCACAAAATCTGAAGCCCTGGCAATTAAAGTAGTCATACAAAAAATAAGCTAGAGTGCACATACAAGCCTCCAACTTCTAGAGGCTTAACACCTCCGTGATCCCCACTTACTCTGAGATCTGTCTCTTGAAGTTAGCTTCATGCCTTAGCTATTAACATCTGAGCAATCATTCATATACTCTCAGGTCATAGCAGTATTTTGTCCCTTTCATACACAACATAGCCTCAAGTCATCTTCGAAAAACCTTATTAATTACAATATTTGTCCATGAGGAAGAGAGACCATATTTTCACAAACAAAAAGTGAACATGCTACTATATTTAATAACATGGAGATCCTTGGATTTTCATTTATAACTGATGACCAATGGCAAACATCTGTTGCCTGATAATGTACCCATGTATAAGCAACAACAGAATGGTGTCTTGTCCCATCCCTCCATTTTTCCTTATCTTCCCTTCCCCTTTTTCCCTTCATCTCTCTTGCCTTGGTTTATTCACTTTCTCCTATATTTGTCTGTTAAAATGGTTTCCAGTCCCCTTTTTATAAGCCCAAATACAGCATCCTGCTTACCCGTGCCCACAATACTTCCTTCTAATAGCAGTTTTCTTCCATTTATCTCCTCTCCTCATAGCCTATAACCTCCGAGCCATTCTACTGTTCTTCTCCTAGCTGTTCTTATGGAATCTAAAACAATGCAGCAAAGCACAGCAGATTCTGATGCCACTGTAACCTCAAAATAACTGCTGAGCTAACAGATGCAAGCTGGCTCCTGTGTGCTCTTCTACTCTATTTTGTACTAGCCAACTTTTCACCAAGGTTGAATGGCTTCAACAACAGTAATGCCAAACAGGTCACACCTAGATATCCCAGTGACAGACACCCTGTAAATACTGAGAGTGAGAGGGAGAATTCTGAGTCATGACTCAGGTTTGCCTACAATGATCCGGCTATCTACTCTGCTAACTATAAAGCATAAGTTTAATTGAAGTCAAGTTATTTTCATAACATTCTTTGGAATAAGGGTAGCTACTGCACAAGCTCAAAAGAGATGTTACCTTTCAAACAGATCTCCCAAACTTTTTAAGCCTCCATTTGCTTTTACAGTTTTTTCCAGATTCTTTGTCTGGATGATGGCCAAAAAGAATTAAAATTAGAAAACAAGAGAAATTAAGGGGTTTTCACTGCCCTGGTTTTACTTTTTTTTTCCTCTTTTTTTTTTTTTTTAATTGTAGCCAAGATGTCATTTTAAAACCCTACCTAATCTCAAATGGTCAAGTTATTAAACCACATTTATAATGCAGAAACTATTTTATCATTAATATCAGTAGTTATTTATGCAGATGCAGTATGGGGGAACGGAAGAATATCATTGAACACAACTTCAAAGACATGGTTTGAGATTGGAAATCACCACAAGTCAACCTCTCTATAGCTGTTTATGAATGTGAATGGTTAGAATCACCATTAATAAATTGTACTTGAAGCATTATAAAGTTCCACAGATAGAGGAGTTTTATAGTAGGTACTCCCCATTTCTTCACCAGAACTTCCACATGTATCCACTGTGAAGGTAACAGAGTAAGGGCTCAGCACACTCGTATTGCAGCACATTCAGCATGTGTTCTAGCACCTTTTCACCTTGTATGTCTGATCTCGTCTAGGATAATTATCAGTGTGGGAAGGAAGAGAGAAAAAAGATGTATTGGTTTCTAGACTTGATACAGATTAACAGTATACTTAACATTTCACAACTGAAATGTTAAAGTCAATTTATTAATTATGATGAAAGCCATCAGAAGAGTATTCTCCTGAAATTAAAATAGTTTGGTTTTTTCCTTCAAAAATGAAAACCAATACATGCCTGGTAGAGCCACAGATGCTGTGGCTTTCCAAACAGCCTCTTTCTGTCTACACGTGTCCACACATACCGATGATACAGCCAGTTCAGCAAATTCAGTCTAGTCACTATCTAAATTAACAGGGTTGTAATCAGGGTCATCCTCTTCATCCTCCAACTCCAAGTCATCCATTTCCTGGAACAAGGATTCATCTACTTCCACGCTGTTTCCCGCTGCAAGAAATAAAGTGTTTTATTATCAAAAAAATTACAGGTATTTTCCCCTGTCATTCTTCTGAGAGAAAAGAGACACTAATCTGTTACTCCTCCATCAGCTGTGGTTTTCAACCTGTGGTGTGTAGACCCTTGGGAGTCAGTGAAAAGTGACTGGTAGCACAGAACACTGGTCCTAAGCCCCCTGAGGCTCTATGGTCCATGTCTAAGATTTCCAAAGGGATCCACACCTCCATCTGAAATATTTTAGGATTCACAAATTAAACGAAAGTTGAAACCTACTGAGGTTAGATGAAATAATCAGATTGTCTGAAAGTCTTTGAATCCTACACCAGAAAAATTCCCAAGTAACAGCTCTTTAAAGTTATCCATGTCGCCGATTCAGTTTATTGTTTGGATCATACATGTTGAACAGAACAGAATAGGGGGAGACAGAAGAACAAAACAAAACCAAAACCAAACCAAAAAACTATTTTTTATTAACTATAATAATAGATCTTTTGTCATGCAGTGCTCAACAGAGCTGATTGTGACACAGGCGAAATACATGGTTCATCGATGAAGTGATGTTACCACTGCTAGTTCCAAGAAATGGCAATAATTTTAAACTATCCAATTCGCCCAGCTATCTTTGAATAATTCCAAAATAAGTGCATTAATTCCTGGAAGCTGCAAGGTCTCTATGACCCTAATCTTGCAAACAAATGTGAGTAAAAGAAGAAAATGGGACCACATGTGTTAAGTTTTTCAGCGGTGGGGGGACCATCACGCTCTGCACCACAGCTGGAAGAAATGGAGGCGACAGTTTTTTAGCAGCAAGTGGCCCCTTCTCTGCTGCATAGCTAGAGGCACCTCAGTTTTGGGGCTGGCCCCTGGGTATCCAGCAGATTTGTCAAGGTCCATAATAATCAGAACTACAGTGCTGTGTTTTACTGTCTCATGTGCTTTCAGACCTACTGAAATGCTAGTTAAGAACATCTGACCTTTTTCTGTTCAGAAGAATGGTGGCTAGACAAACATAAGACCTTTCCTCAAACCTTCTTCTCCTCAGCACATTTAGCAACACTCTAAATTATTCCAAATTAATTTAGCTCATGAAGCAGTGTCAGTTACTTTATGAAAAGGGAAAAATTGCAAAGCTGTATGAGATTTAAAAGGAAGCAACAAAACCTGGCAAACTTTTTTTTAAAGCCAACTGCCTTTTTCTATACATCAATTCTTCTGATTGGTGTAATAACACAAAAAAATAAAATTATATTTTAGGAAACTGCTAAGGCCAGAAATATGGAAAAAGCATGAAAAATATATGTCAGAGTTCTACCTGTAAAGCAGTTATGACATTTAATGGGAAACAGGAGAGCCAATAAAATTCAAACACTTGTACTTCAAAAAATTCCAAACAACCCTACACCCCAATTCAAAGTTTCAACTGTGGTCTCAGCAATTATGTCAACATTACTTATTTTGCTCAGGGGTGTGAATAAGCTACCCCACAACCGATGAAAGTTACACTGATCTAAGCACTGGTATGGACAACACTATGTTTGTGGGAGAATTTCTCCTGTTGATACAGCTATTGCCTCTGCTGGAGGTTTCATTACGCCAAGGGGAAAGGTCTCTCCTGTGCAGCTGCACCTCTTTGGCACTTCTACTGTAGTCTACCGTTAGATAGTAAGTGTTGCTGTGTATGTTTTCATATTTCTTTCTGAGACAGCAAAATAATTGAGTGATAAAACTTGCAGTATGTTACAGGGACTGTTCCATATAGAACAATGGTGACATCTACTGGTCACTTAAAACAGTCCCAGGCTTATTTCTCGAGCCTTTGTGTATTTCACAGAGAAGGTCTCTGTTCTCATTTAAAAGGTAATAATATAGAAAGGGTTTGAGATTTACCTATCCCCTTCCCCGTATGTCTTAATCTTAGAGTTATAAGACAGTACTGTATTAAAGTGGAGTTATTTAAAACTAAACCATAGTTTCTTACTAATTTTCATGCACACCTCAGTTGTGTCTCTGGTAGAGGGCAACAGAGCAACATCTAGATCCTGCTATTACTGAAATCAGTTGGCCTTTCTCACTAACATGAGCAGTACTAGATGCACACTGAAATATAGCCACTACTGTACATGGTTTAAAACTCACTGTTTTAAAGTAAAGAAAATTTACATGAAAAACAAAACTTGTTTAAGACCCTAATACCATTAAATAAAATGTGGCTAGCAGTCTGTTCTGGTATTAAAGTCAGTGATATCATCAACATCCAAAGGGGTAGCCGTATTAGTCTAGTTCAGGAAAACAAGCAAGGAGTCCTGTGGCACTTAAATAAATGTGTTGGTCTTTATCACATGAGCTTTCGTGGGAGAAAATTCCATTTCATCAGATGGTTTGAAGATGTAGGAATTTACAGAATGGGAGCAAAATAAATTCCATGACTTACACTTCCCTGCATATATTTTGCATCTTCAAAACATCTGACGAAGTGGGATTTTCTCCCACGAAAGCTCATGTGATAAATACATTTGTTAGTTTTTAAGTGCCACAGGACTCCTTGCTTATCATCAACATCAACTCCCTGCTTCACCTAAAATTTCTGCAAGGGACCTGCTTTAAGCATATGCTCCCCAATTCAAGAGACTCTGCTTCTCCCATGCATTCAGTTTGATCTGTCAGCATCAGTGACAAAATAAGTTTTGGGCTTTTCTTGTTCTTTTGGTTTTCTTACTTCCGTTAGACCCAAACAGTCAAAAAAGCTAGGAGATAGGTGAACTCTATATTTCTTCTTGTGCATCAGCTCAGTTAAGAATGCCTTGTCTACAGAAAATAATTTCAGTGGTTTAAAACTCTTAAAACTGATTTAGAAGAATATATATTCTGCTAATACTAACTGGTTTATTTTAAAAAAGCACTTCCCAGTATTTCTGCAAAAGAAGTTCTCTCCATATTAAACAAACTTCCAAGGAAAATGTTAATCGTAACTAAGATACACAATTTGATTTGAGTTTTAGTCAGATTTCTAACCAAGTTTTTCAATAGTACAAATAATAGAAAAAACCAATGAAGGTTTACCTTCTTCCAAGAACTGAATGTCAGATGTGTCAAGATTATGATCTGTTTCAAATAGCTGTTTTCCTAAAATGAATAAATATTAAAATTAGTAATGGCTTGGAATGTAGTTACTACAACCATTCAATGTGGATGTTTGCAAGGGTACATTAGAATTTTTATATTAAAATAACATCAAAATAATATTTGATAGTTTATGTAGCCTTGGCATTATACTGATACTTGGACTAGTCACTACTTCTCTTATCCTGTCCATTTAAATTTTAAGTTTTCTGGGCTGGTGTTATCCATCTCTCAGAGATTCCTTGCTTTACAAGTGAGGAAGGCTCTGCAAAAGGGCTCCATGCAAGATTTAAAGCCACCTCAGGTGAAATCAATGCTGGATGCCAGGCAAGAGATGGGATACACCCCCATGGTCTCCTCTCGCCTTGCCTGAAAGCCGAACAGACCACTCATGGATTGTCAAAAAAGATGACTATGTGCGGCTGTCTCGCATCTGTGCACTGACTTGAGCTAATCAGGCCTGTGTTTGTTGCTTATTTGATTACCTTCCTACCATATATCCATGTAAAGTAAAATGGAACCTTCTATAAAAATGGACACAAATCTTTCCATACCTCCATTACCTATGTTCAGAAAATTTAACTGAATTAATTTTATACTAATTTTACAAGCTACTGAAAAATCATTTGATGTGCCTAATGTTCATATTAAACTGCTTAAGAAAACTGTATTTGTGTCGTTACCACGTGTCTTTTGAAAATAGGCTACATTTAGGAAAATCCTTTCAAACATAAGTTTCCATGAAGTCAGCCTAGTAAATTTAAAAACACAGATACCTTCATAAATTACATGAAGAGAAGCTCCATGTGGCTCAAAAGCTTGCCTCTCTCACTAAGAGATGTTGGTCCAATAAAAGTTATTAATTCACCCAGCTTGGGTCTCAAATATCCTGGAACTGACACTGCTACAGGGGTCCCATCCAAGTCAATACCTCAGAATCGGAATCCACATCTCTAATACCTATCTGTTCCACACCAGCTATTCCCTTTGTATGAGTTTTGTGGATACAATTCCTGGTTCGCTCCATCATAAGTAACCTGGCTTAAACATAATGGAAAAGATGCAGTTTCCTGTGCGGCAGGACAGCCAACGGAAAGTCTATGTGGTCTTCATCCTCTGTGTGCCATGGAGCCATGCTCTGCAGCATTGCTCTGATTTTAAACATGGAGGAGTTACTTTCACTGGATTAGCATGATCCCAAAAAAGAAAACATGGATCCATGAGGCTGCAATCCCATTGCAGGGAGTCCACAATAAGCTACTCCTTCTCCTCTCCTCTTCCCCCCAATAACTGTTGCAGCCACAGTCAAAGTTGCCTGCGGGTGAAGATTTCTTTCTCCATCAACAGTTCCTGCAGGTAACTCAGGCTTTGCCCATTTAATAGAAATACTGCCCCCATTATAACATATGTGCAGATTAAGCTTAATTATATGGTCAGTAAGACTACTGCACCACCACCAAACTCTGCTTCTAAATCACTCAGAGGACAAGAGATTGTGTCTACTTTCTACTAATTGCATGTCTCATTTATTAACAAATATATCCCATTTTGGAGTAATGATCCAGAAATAACACAAACTTCTACATTCACTTGTATAATTTAACATGCAGCTGCCAATCTATGAACCCCAGTGCAATTGGATAGTCTAATCATACTATTCCCCAGTTTCTTTCCCTTTACAATTTTTCCTCACCATTTCTTACTGCTGTGAATGATTTCACATGTGAAATGGAAACAGCCCTCACACTTACTCCAGCAAAAATGCTCATACCTCCATTATGAGACACAACAATAAAGTAACATTAAGTTTACATGACAAACATTCCCCATTAACAATCAGACAGATTGGCTTCTCACAAATTATAGTTGAAAAAAATAAATAAAAATCTTGGACATTGTTTCATTATTTGACACACTGGTCTCATAAGTTGGCAAACTTCGGAGAAAAATGTAAAAATCATACCACTTAATTTATTTTTGCCTGCTTGCTCCTCTTCTTTCATCTTTTTTCTTTTAATTTCTAGGAGTTCTGCATCAAACTTCGCTTTCCAGCTTAGGAAATTCTCAATTGTAACAGGAGTGCCATGGAAACATAGCTAAAAAAGAAAAAAAAAAAGATAGACAATGCAGATGCAAAGTAAAGAGTGAGGATTAATACTCTCTTTGTGACTGAAGTTATTGTATGCCAAGAAACAATAACTACTAGGTACCCATTTTAACTATGTTTCTTATGACAAGTTAACACCTACAATAAGCCACAGGTGAAAACGGTAACATTCTTAATCATCTTTTTCTTGTGGCTTGCAAATTTACTCACAGATGACTATTGCAAAAATCTCTGTATAGATTTGGAACTCTAATGTAATACCAACAAGACAATGAAGGATATGCACTGATTGCTAGTGCACCTTCTTAGTAGTTTAAGTCAAGTCACAGGGCACAGTCAGGAATGCCAGGGATACAAAGTACATCTGTCCAGTGTATATAGGTATTTGCTATTCAGATTTTTAAACCACAGAATTGGTCCAAATTTAATATCTATACCAAAGGGAAAGAAATATGTAACCAGCAAGACACTTCCAATCATCATGAATATTATTTTTTGCACCACTAATCTTTTGCAGCAATTACAGTGACTCTGCTGTACTATCACATTCCTCTACACCAGGGGTCTCAAACTCAAATCACCATGAGGGCCACATGAGGATTAGTAGAGCAGCAGTTCCCAACCAGTGTGCCGGGGCACACTGGTATGCCATGGGAACACCCAAAGTATGTCGTGAGCATCCCCAAGAGCCGGAGTTAAAGTTTCCTCCCTGCTCAGCCCAGCCACCTGGCTGTGCAGGGCTGGGAAAAGGCAAGGGTTAAAGTAAGGGGGAAGGCACTGGAACACAATTCCAGGGCCCCTATTTTAAGGCAGGCAGCCTTCCAGGTCCCCTAAAAATAGAGGAAGGCACTGGAACACTGAGTTCCAGGGGTCGCCCTAAAAATAGCAGGAGCAGTCAAAACGCCCTGTTCAGGTGGCTCCACCCTAAACCTGGCTCCATCTTATGCCTAGCCAGCAGAGAGCTGGGGGGCGGCTGGGTGTGTGTCAATCTCCCCCTGCAGGGCAGAGCAGCCCCTGTCAGTCTGTCTGCAAACAGTACAGGTAAGGGCTTGGGGAGGGTGCTGCTGGCGGTTGTGTGGGGCAGGTGGTGTGTGTGTGTAGCAGAGGTGGGTGGCAGTGGATGTGTAGCAGAGGATGTGTGGCTGGTGTTGTGGGGTGGCGTAGCCTGCGGGGGGGGGGTGGCTGTGTGTAGGGGGGTTTAGCTGGGGGCTGGAGGGTCCATCACAGGTAGAAGGGGGCTGGGGGAGGGGAGGACAGGACCCACTGGGGTGGGAGGGAGCAGCAGTGGGGTGAGGATTTGCCTCGGGTAGCAGGGAGCCACTGTGGAGAAGGGGGAAGTGGGTACTGCGCCATGCTCCCCTGCCCTACCTTCCTACTCCCCAGGTTTCCCCCTACGCCCCCACAAAGCCGCTCTTGTTCTCACTTCCTCTCCTCTCTCTTGCCACCCTTGTGCTGTTCCCCACATGGCTGCCCTTGTCCTCTTTTGCTACCCCTGCACTGATGTGCTCCCCACACTCACTCCTGCCACGTTTTGCCACCCCTACTCTGCTACTCCTACTACCCCACATAGCAGCACTTCCGAAACACTGTGCCAGGGTTTATGAATAATCCTAAGTAATTTAAGTTAATTTGAATATTCATGGGTTTTTAATGGTGGTGTGCCTCGAAAAATTTGAAGGTCTCAAGGTGTGCCGCGGCAGAGAAAAGGTTGGGAACCACTGCAGTAGAGGGCCGCACGTGGACTAGCATCCTAGCCCGAGGGCTGCACCACTGAAACTTTTCCATACAACAATATTGCAAATATCAGTAATGATGGTGTCATCGCAGGCCACAGAAAATAGCTTTAGGGCCACGGGCCATGTGTTTGAGACTTCTGCTCTACACTTTGGGGATATCAGAATGCTCTGTGTCTGTAAAAGCCCACAGCCAGACCCCACAATGTGGGATTTCAGAAATTAAGTGCACTCCAAGATATCAAAAATAGAGAAATACTAGAGAGCATTAGAGTATGAACAGATCCAGACCCAAACTGAAATGATACTGAGTCCTACAGCCCTCTGTTTTTTACCAAAAGGAGACAGTGAACACTGAAACACATCCTCAGAATGGAAAGAACTACTCAGTGGTGCCAAATAGAAACACCACGCTATAGTGTACAGGCTGTTGGGTCATATTGACACCTTAATAGTTAAGCCATACAACTTTCTTTCATTAAGTCAACCTACCAAGGAGGAAAGCAAACAGTTGCCCCCCTCTTTGGTGGCATTCATGTTATAAAAGGAGGAGAAGAGGCACCAACAAGCCTTTTAGGCAGTTCTCATCTTCAATAGCTGGCTACAGTGCCCTATGGACAATTCAACATTTGATAATAACGTGAGTGCAATACAATATACTGTAGTCCATGGGTCTCAAACTCAAATCACCAAGAGGGTTGTACAAGGAGTGGTATATTAGCCCAAGGGCCACACTACACATGAAGACTGGTACAGTAGCCCACAGGCCACACCACTGAAACCTTTACAGTCAACAATACTGCAAATATTGATAGTGTTAATGTTGTTGCGGGCCACAGGAAATAATTTTAGGGGTTGCATGTGGTCCTCAGGCTGCGAGTTTGAGACCCCTGCTCTAGTCCCTCCTCCTCCCCATCCCTTCCTTCCACCTAAAATGAAAGCCACTCATGACACAGCATAGAGATGGTTTATGGCAGCTCTGCTCCAAATGGGGATTCCCTTACTCCAGAGAAGAATATTGGGGTAGAGGGATGATGCCCAGTATTCACTTTCTTGGCTGCTTATGGCCCCCAAAGGAGAGGAGTGTCCCAAAAACATGCCCGAGCCTTTCTAGCAATGTCAGAAGCTATTATTCATTTAGTAAATACAAGAAACGCACAACCTGGAAAGTTCAATATTTATGGTGTATTAAGCCAGAGAAGGTGAAGTCACTGTGCGGCTACTTCTGAAATTTTAAATAATGTTATCTGTGTCTGGATCAACATTACTGCTAACCAATTGTAGAACAACTGCATCAGTTTAAGGAAAGAAAACCGGGGGGGGGGGGAGAGGAGGGAAGGGGGGAGACCACTCTAAGTTGAAAATGAAATACTTCACCCACCTTTTCTGCCTCCTCCGCTTCTCTTTCCTTCTGCTTCTTTTCCTCCTCTCGTCTTGTTTTTATTTGATCCACTATTTCATTTAATTTTTCTTGTACAGCTGATACTAGAGTGAAGATCATTACCATGCCCAAGTTCTCTTCTGCCTGCAACATAAAGGGCGACATTCAGTCAGGCAATTCACTAACCAAATTCACTGTGGAAAGAAAGCTTACACCTTCTGTCTGTTTGGAAAGTGCTGTGCTTAGTCCAATAGGAAGGAAAGACACTGCTGAATTGTCTTCCACCACTTTTGGAAATGCAGTCAAACTTATTTCTCTGGGTTGAAGCTAGTTAAAATGATCCTAACAAACAAAGGAAGGAAGAACAGCAGAACACTGGAACTGATCTCTCAGGTCACTGTCAACTCAACAAGTTACCAATAAGTTCTGATTACACCTTCTGTATTTAAAGACTCACTATTTCAAGAATGAAGGAAAGTCTCCTTCTGCAGTAGGACTATCATCCTGAGTACTGAAAAAGATGTCCCCAGGCCATTATCCCAATGGTTTCCTCCTCCCTGCCGTATCCCATACATGCGGCAAAGGAGAATTGGGAGGGAGACACCGATAGACTTGAAATAGGTGCTTCTTCCAGTGAAAAGATAGCATTTTTGACAGGACAAGTACACAGGGTGATGTTAATCAACCTAAAATAAACAACCAAACATGTTTTTGACACAAAATTTTAAAGCAGACAGGGAACTCCCTAATCATGAAACCCTGGAGCCACACTGGGTACATCTACAGGTCTGTTCAGAGGAAGCCTTTCAGCCTAGTAGACAGACTCGTGCTGACGGGACTTAGCCCGATACACTTAAGACAGCAAAGTAGACACTGAGCTCTGGAGGAAACTCAAGTTAGCAACTCGGGGGAAAGCTCAAGCAAACCAAGCTTGAAAATCCACACATTCTTAGCATACTAGCTTAAGCCCTGTTAGCAAGAGTGTGTCTACCAACTCATGCCCCTGCTGCAGTGTAAATACACCCACAAGTGCTTACTATTTACCTGCGTGAGCCAATATCTTAAGAGAAGGACATTTCAGCGCTTTGTCCCAAGTTCTCTCTGCTATCATGAGTCCTATGAGAAGCATGGTTGCTAGAACTGTTCAGCTCCAAGTTAATAACAAGGCCTCGCCTCGATTTTAGTTGCTTCCTTAAGTGCCTTGATACTTCCTTGTATTCTTGATGGCCAAAGAGGTAGTGAAGTTTTCTTTATTTGGGAAGTCTTAATACCAGGCAGCTTATTTATAAGCAACTGTTAAATACAATCAAAGACATTTGCATTAAGCAAAAGGTGTTGAACAGGGGAGATGTTAAACCATTTGTTTAGAACTTCCCCATTTCAGGGTCTTGCTGTTGCACTTATCATCCCTAAAACATGAGCCAAGATAACCCTACTGTTTCATGCTCAGAGTTTAAGGCCAGAAGGGACCACCAGGTCATCTTGCTTCATTTCACAAGCCACCAACATCACTCAGCACCCACACACTAAACCCCAAAACCAAAACTAGGCCAAAGAATTACAGCCCTCATGAGACTGTTATGTGCCACTAACAGAGAATAGGAAGGACGAGTGCTTGAGATCCCTGCAATGGCAGGGTGTTGATTAAGTGAGGTATATACTCAGATGATCTTGGGAAGCAACCCATGTCCATACTGCATAGAAAGGCAAAAAGCCTCCTTTGCTCCGACAATGTCACTGCCAATCTGATGTTAGGGAAAATTCCTTTTCCACCCAATGTATGGCAATTGCTTAAACCCTGAACACGTAAGCAAGATCCAGCGAGCCAGACACCTGAGAGATAGAGAGAATGATTGCTGCCATCTCAGACCATCAGCCCACCCCATCCAATGGCCCATCTCCAACCATGGACATCTCTGATGCTTCAAAGAAAAAGGTAAAGAAAAAACTAACCCCCCATGAAAGACACTAGTGGAAGTAATCCCTTCTTAACCCCCAACAAGGGACTAGCTGAAGCCCTTAAGAGATTTTAGGAACATCAGACAAGAACCAGAAAGAATCCCTAGGGCAGTGGCTTCCAAGCCCTGTACCCCTCACACCACCATCCCAACCAACTCATACGATCTCAGAACTAAACTTGTTCAGCTCTCTCTCAAAACTAATTGAACACCCATTGGGAGACTTTTACAAAACTTCACTCCTGATGGTTAGAAACCTCCTTCTGCCACTTGAATTTGTTGATGGTCAGTTCATACCCATTTGCTCTTGTGCTAACATTGGCTAAAGAACTAAATAGCTCTTCAGCATCCCCCATGTTTACCCTATTAAAGTATTTTTACAGAAGAATCTGACAGACTTCCATTTCTTAGGTCAAACAAGCCAAGCTCTAATACTTAGTTTGCTCTCAAAAGATAGGCCCACCACGCCCAATTGTCCTAGCAGCTTTTCTCTACACCTTGTTTAACCATTTAGACAAAAACACTTTAAAGGGAGTTTCTAAAACTAGATGATACATCTTTGTGTGGCTGAACTAGTCTTCTTATATGGCATTTAAAAAAAACTGCAAAATGTTTTGTTTTTAATTAGATGCAACACAACTTCTGTCAAAAAGCCAAGTCTTTGGGCTTGGAAAATTAACTCAAGTGAGTCAGTCACTCCCTATGGTATTATGCATACACCAATTCATGAGCCATATGCTCTTCTTAGTTTTGATGAACATCAAAAATTTACTGTCCCCAAGTCACCTCTCAAACCAGCAATTTATGAAATGACATCAATAAGAAGAGTCAACATACACTTACTTCGCCTTACCTGTTGTTCTAGAAGTTTCAGTATGTCTGTGACATCACTATCTTCAAGGTTTTCCTGGGAGACTATTTCATAAAGTGGAGTTTCATCTGGATATTTTTCTCCATAGGTAAATTTAAGGGTTGCCTGGACAGCTACAGTACAAAATACAATCTTAAGTGTCATAGCCTCTAAATTCATAAGTATTAGTTCTTAGATTTATACCAAACAATCTTGTTTTGTCTAATAATCCACAACAAGTTTTTAAATAAAAACAATGTTTTAATGGAATCCTCATCTTACATACACACTGTAATTTTATCAGTTGGTTTGAATATAATATACCAACCTCAACAGATCATTAACCCTAAGGTATGTTACAAAAGTTACCCATTACATGTTGTTTTTGCCATTACACAAAAGAATTAGCACTTATTAGCAGTTTACATCTTCAAAGCACATTAGAAGCAGTAATTAGTCTATTAATACCCTTCTGTGGTACTAGAAGCAAGGAGTCCTGTGGCACTTAAAGACTAACATTTATTTATCGCATGTGCTTTCGTGGGAGACAATCCCACTTCGCCAAACACTTTGGAGATGGGGGAACTTACAGAATGGGATGAAAATAAATGCAAGGAAGCGTAAGACATGGGATCAGGTCAGTCTTTAAGTGCCACAGGACTTCTTGCTTCTTTTGCTGAACTAAACTAACACGGCTGCCCCTTTGGAACTTCTGCGGTACTCCAGGTAGGCAAGCAACGCCCCTTTCACAAAAACAGAGTAAGGCAGAGAGATTAACTTGTCCAGAGCTATGAACTGGGTCAGCAGAAAAGCCAAGACAAGAAGTCCGGACTTTCTGGCTCCCAATAATGTTCCAGTCCAGTAAAGCCAACCAGAAAGAATATTTCTTGTTTTAACCATTAGATAGCCTATTTGTACAAATATCTGGAATGTAAATATCCTAATCAGCATTAATAAAGTGACCAGAGACGGAGCAGCTAGTTTGTGATACAATGACTTTCTGAACCATTAGTGTGATGGGCTCAGTAAAGTCGAGAGCTTCCTGTGGTTCTGAATGACTATACACTTGAAATCTATACTTTATAGAGACTTATGTTTTAGTTATCAAGGGCTTACTCCTCCTATTGACTTCAACAGAAGCAGGATCTCATACTCATCAACAACTACATTTCCAGTGGTAACAGTAAGGCATACTTGGCTCATCATACAGAATTGTTCTGATTGGACAATCGACTAATTGGAACACCTTAACAGTAAATTAAGAGTTCTCAGGTAAGAAATTTAGGGGAAAAAACTGTTGTCCAGTGTGCTGTTGTTCCAACCACAGCTGTGGCCTTTCCTGATATTCAGAGCTTTTTCACAAGAGGACATGCAGATTTTCTGCAGTAAGTTACTTCACAATATACCTAATTGAGATAATCTCAAAGACACAGGAAGCTGGGATAATATCTTAAAACAATCAGGCCCTACATAAGGTATAAAGAAACGTTTTACCCGTGACCAACTCACTTTCATCATTTTCTCCTGCTTCAGATGTCACAGTGATAGTGAAACTTGTGGGGCTTTCTGATAATACTGTTAAGAAAAAGTAGAGATACAATAAAGAAATGAGAGAGTCCTAAAGTCTGATATCTTTTCTTCATTAAAATATTTGTGCTACCTTGTTTTCATTTTTCATCAAACCTAAGTATCCTTTGGTCTGTTAGAGGCACTGAAGATACCTTCAATATGTTAATTTTTTCCTCTAGATTGAACATAAAATTGAGAAAATAAAACCATTAATTTGTTCTTCTGCTATTACAGAGCACACATATAGTAACAATCTCTCACAAAACGTTTCTCTATCAAAAAGACATATAGCGCAAAACCAATCTTGATTAAGATTTGCTATGTGAAGATATCACTAACTAAAACAGTTAACGTATCTGTTTATGGATGAATTATATGCATACTGAACACCAAGTATTCTCTTGATCTAAATGCTGCTGCTCATTTGTTACCAATTTCATTAGCAATGTGTCTCATTGATAATTACAAGAACAAAGCGTGCATTGCTATCTTTATTACACCAAGAATGTATAGCAGCTCTCCAAAATAGAAATGGGCTCCAATTGCTATTTTTAAAAAGCTGCCATTTCAGAACAACACACACATGGATATTGCCTCAAAGAATAAGCAATCTAGTTGTGAAAGTGCCATGACAGGTGAAGTCAATGAATATCTGACGTGGACAATTTAGATATAAAGAGTTAAATTCACCAAAGGAAGCAAAACAAGGTCCTAACCACTGTTACACACACTTTACTGGGGCCATGTAGGGGGCCCTTTGATGAGTGGCATCACAAGAGGATCACTATGACAACTGTGTGTGATCTGGCAAAGAGGACAGGCACATGTAACACCCACAATTTTGCAGACTAGTAGCTCCAGCCCATTGTACAATCTTCCCTTAGGGGTTATAAAGCCCATTGCCTGGAGTAATGGCCACAGTAGGACTCTGTTACAACCCATGTTCTGGACTAGCACTCGAAAGACAAAGTGAATTTCACCCGACTACTTGACAGCATAAGCAAGTGAAACGCTTTTCACTCAAAAGTCTTAAAATCTGATCAAAGCCCTACTGCCATTGCAAATTACAGACCCCCCCCCCAGGCTTGAAGAAAGACTAACAGTGAAAACTGGCTCGGCTCAGCTCAGCTCAAATGGTATATTACAGCTTTGACACAGGACTTCATTATGTTCAATGATTCAGCATAAGCCACTATTAATTTCAGTCACATACTTTGGCCTAACATGAAGCTAAAACAACTTCAACACAGATTTTAGAAAACTGAAACAGGCAGCAGAACAATTAAATAATCTGAAAAATAAAGAAACCCAACACTTGCCTATTGAATAAGTATAGAATAAGACTTTTAATTTACTGCCACTTTCTTTACAGTTCATTACAAAGCAAGAGACAAAAATGAACTATTTGGGGGAAATTCTATGCCCTGTCTTTCATGGGAGGCTAGACAAGCTCAGTGATTTCCAAATGATGGGTCAGGTTCATGACCCAGTCCTGGATCCTCAGGTACTGGTTTTCAGCACCCAATGGTGCTACCACCAAGAAACCCGGATCCTGAAAGACATAATTGTTGGGTCACAAAGAAAAAAGTTTGAGAACTACTGAAACAGATCATCTCAATGCTCCATTCTGGCCTTAGAAGCTACAGCCACAGCCCAGGTATTAAAAACAACAAGAGTTCTGAGACACCTTGTAGACCAGGCGTGGCCAAATTGCAGCTTGGGAGCCACATGTGGCTCTTGAATGAAAAATTATGGCTCCTGGAAGAATGTCAGCAAATCAGTTTAGGAAAGCAGCCCCAGCCTAGGAGTTCAGGCAGGGGTTGGGACTGTGGGTAGAAGTGCACCATGATCTGAGATGGCAGATGGTTAGGATTTTAAAAAACGCACCACTAGCCTGCTGTCTCCTACATTGAGCAGCAGCTAAGTTTTTACTGTACAGGCCAAATTTTCATGGTAATCTTAAGTAATTATTAGAATCTGACATTAGTAGAATCGATATTTGCCCTCTTTTTATGATAAAACTGAAGGTGCAATGAATTTTAAACTTAGTAATTTTGGAGTAGGTAAAAGCATATGGCTATAGGCTTCAGTGCAGCTCTCGAAGGTTTAATAATCAACTTGTGTGGCTCTTGAGTTCCATAAGTTTGGCCGCCCCTGTTGTAGACTAACAGATTTCTTCAGGAATAAGTTTTCATGGGCTCCAACTCACTGCAGCCCATGAAAGCTTCTGTCTGAAGAAATCTGTAAATCTGTAACAGGTGTGGCCAAACCGCAGCTCGGGAGCCTCATGTGGCTCTTGAGTGAAAAAGTGTGGCTCACAGAAGAACGTCAGCAAATCAATTTAGTAGGTAAAAGTATGTGGCTATGCGCCTCAGTGTGACCCCTGAAGGTTTAATAATCAACTTGTGTGGCTCTTGAGTTCCATAAGTTTGGCCACCCCTGATCTGGAAGGTGCCACAGCACTCTGTTTTTGCTGTACACAGACTAACACGGCTACCCCTCTGGAATTTTTTTCCCTCAGGTATTACTAACACAACAGTTAGGGAGGCAACCTGAGAAGTGTTGGACTCAGCAATGCCACGTGCCTGGCGATGATTATGAACAGTTTTACTGAGCAAAGAAAGCCAGGCCCGAAAATAACTATTTTTTCAGCTTTAAATTTCCCAGGGCATCAGCAAGAACCCCTTGCCCCACAGATGCTCACCCTAGCAACAATGCTGGCTTTTCAGGGGCCACCTTTGGGTGCTGGGGCAGGGATTTTTCTAACACCCCCCCAGCTGTCAGCTAGTAACAGTGTTACACCAATTTAGTAAGCACCCCTACACCTCCCCCCTCCCAATTTCAAGTCCTGGGGAAGCTGCTGTGCTGGGGTGCTGTGGCCTAGCGCTCAGGGGAGCCGGCCTGGTGCTCGGGGTTAACTGACTCCAGCTCATTCAGCGAAGCCGGGGGGCGGCACAGAGACCCCAGCCGTGCCGGGTTCAGACGCCCTTGTCCCGGGGAAGCGCGGAGCAACGCCACATGCACCCTGTAAAGCGGCCCGGGGAAGCGCCCCATGGGCCCTGTCTGCACCGCCCGGGCACGCGGAGGGCCCCGCTGCCAAGTGCCCGGCTGCTGCGACCCAAAGGCGGGAGAGGAGGCTCACGCTGGCGGGAGGGGAGGCGCCGCAGTAGGCTCGCCCCCTCCCAGGCCCCGCTGCAGGGAAGCTGGCGCCGGACAGCGACAATCCCCCCCCCCCGCGACTCTGACCAGTGAACGAGTCCGGGTAGATGGACTCCAGCGCCTCCCGCTCGTTGCGCTGCTCCTCGCTGTAATCGGTCATGGTCGCGCGCCGCCGGCCATGGAACGCGCAGCCCCGGCCCCGACCCAGCCTGCAGCAGCCGCCCCGCCGCGCCGCGCACGCGCGGGGGCTCCCCTCAGGCCGGAGGAGGAGCTGAAACGGCGCTGCGGCCGCCGCCGCCGCTCTGCTCTCAACTGGGCAGGTCTGACTCCGAATTGACTCCGTGCGGCGCGAGGGGCGGAGCGAGCCATTGGTTTAGTTCGGCGCGCCTCGGACTGCGGGTGAGCTGGGCTGGAGTCGCTCCACGCCCTTAATGCGGAGCTAAAGTGGTTGAGCTCAAAGCAGCCGGCTAATCCAGTGTGAACTGGGCAGGCCGGGTTGGAAGCACACCCCGTCTGGGGCCGGAGGAGGCGGAAGAGGCTGCACGGATGCCTGGCTGAGGTCCCTGCAGCCGAAGATGGGACTGGCTGCGTCTCGCGACTCAAGCCTTTGGAGCTGAATAAAGACTGCAGCTGAGAGATGGGTGAAGTGCTCCTCAGCGCGGGCACTCGCCTTTCTTTCCTGCGGTGTTCGCGGGGGGCTCTTCTGCTTAAATTCACTTCGGTTTCGCGAGAAGGGCTTTATCGAGTTCGTGCGGAGGAAAGTTCATTGTTTGATGTCTGCGGGGTGACTGAACAATCTTCGTTTGTGAGAAGGGATACTAGCTGTCCGGCAAAAGGAGGACACGTCCTCCTTTCTACCTTCGTGTCCCCCATCTGGCAGCATTTTAAAATACAGGATTTTTGTCTGGCTTTTTATTTATAGGGGTTAAAGGATGCGGGAATGCCCCAGAATACCTTATTGTAGGGGGAAGCGGTTCAAGGCCCCCTAGAAAGAGAAGAATGGTACATTGACACTACATTTTCTCCATCTGTCCTCCTTTGCCTACTTCCCTGTCCTCCTCTCCTAGGGTTACCAGGTACCAAAGCATGGAAAGGAGGACATTGGAGGTCACATGGAGAAAATGTAATATTAATGTAATAATCGTCTGTTTGTAGGGAGCTCTGGAATGCTTCCCACTAAAAATTCGATGTTCTGAGGCATTCCAGCATCCCTTTAAACTTGTAAGTAAAAAGCCAGACAAAATCATGTCTTTTTAAAATGCCGGCTGGATGGAGGACATGAAGGTAAAAAGGAGGGCGTGTTCTCATTTTGCCTGACAGCTGGTAACCCTATTCTCTCCAGGCTTTGGTAGCTGCTAGCCCTGTTCGTGAGTCCCTTACAGCCTGAATCCTGAGTCTCCACTTGCTCCTTTGTTTTTTGGTTTTTTTTAAGGCATTGGAGAAAGGCAATTAGATGACTTTTACCCCACCTGAAGGCTACCTAGGCAAATTTTGATTGTGTCTTTGATGGTCATACAGCCCCCTCTCTCCTTCCCTGCCTGCTCTTGGGGCTGTAACCAGCCTGGGTGGGGGAGGGGCGTGTCAGTTTTGCCTTCGATGGGCATCTTTCGACAATCGATGTGTTAGGTCTGAGGCTGGCTTGTGACGCGCTTCGAGCTCTGCGGAAGCAGGAGCAGGCCTGTGACCACGTGATGCAAGACTGGCGAGGCTGGGTGCCCGTCCTGTTTCTTTCTCCGGCTTCCCCTGCCGGGGAGGGCACGTGACAAGGATGTGCGTGGGGATGGGGCGAGTCTCCCGGGCCCCAGCCGAGCTATCTGGTGCAGGGGCGAAATACTGGGTATTGGAGTTGTGGGGGGCAGCAAAGGGCAAGGAGTTTTCAGGCAATATTGTAACACCCTTTGGCTTGGGCCCCCACCCAGGCGCCTGGAAAGCCATAGACTCGTAGGGTTGGAAGGGACCTCATAGGTCATCTAGTCTAACACCTTGCCGGAGGCAGGAGCACTCCCACTAAACCATCCCAGTCATGGTTTTGTCCAGCCGGGCCTTAAACACCGTCAAAGATGGAGATTTCACCATATCCATCGGCAGCTCATTCTAAGGCTTCACCACTCTCCTAGTAAAAAAGTTTTTTTCTAATATCCAGCCTTGACCTCCCTAACTGCAACTTGAGACCGTTGCTCCTTGTTCTGTCCTCTATTATTACCAAGAACAGTCGAGCTCCCTCTTCCTTAGAGCATCCCTTCAAGTAGTTGAAGGTTGCTATCAAATCCCCCCTCAATCTTCTCTTCTGCAGACTAAATAAGCCTAATGCTTTCAGTCTTTCCTCATAGGGCTTGTGCTCCAACCCTTTAATCATTTTGGTTGCCCTCCTCTGAACTCTCTCTAGCATGTCCCTGTCCTTTTTGTAGTGGGCAGCCCAAAACTGAATACAGTATTCTAGATGTGGCCTCACCAGTGCAGAATAGAGGAGAATGATCACATCCCTTGATCTGCTGGTAATACTTCTTTTGATACAGCCCAGTATGCCATTGGCCTTTTTGGCAGCAGGAGCACGCTGCTGACTCATATCTAGCTTCCCATCCACCATGACCCCCAGGTCCTTTTCTACACTGCTGCTACTTAACTGAATGTTTCCCAGCCTGTAGCAGTGTATGGGGTTTTTTGTCCCACATGCAGGATTTTACACTTGTCCTTATTGAACCTCATAAAATTTCTATTGCTCGAGTCTCTAGGGCCGTCCTTGGGGGGAGGAGGGGCGAGGCAGGTGATTGCCCTGAGCCCCGTGCATCTGTGGGTCCTGTGCTCTCCTGCTGTGAAAAAGGCACAGTGGAGCCCACCCTGCTGACATTGCATGGTATCTTCCATTCCTGCAGGCAGGGATGTCAGTTGACACAGCAGAAATAAGCCAGCCTGCCTTTCCAAAGAAGTTAAACCCACTGAAAACAAGTCAGCCCTATTTGTTTGGGAGGGGGCGACGGCGAAACGCCTTTTGAAATAAGCCAGACCCACCAAAAACATGCCTGGCCTGCTGGGGGTGGGGTGGAGAGTGGCAGAGCCAGACCCAAGCCAGCCCCTGTGAGTGCAGCAATGTGTGTGCTGCTGTAGCGAACGAACTCTTCCCAACACACAGGTTGAGCACCAACTGTAAGGCAAGCAGGGCATGCGCACAAACCCCAGGCATAGGGGCTCATAAGCAGGGCCATAACTACGGTGGAGCTGATGGGGCTTTGCCCCGGGCGTGCTGGAGCAGCTGAATGGAGCCGCTCTATTAAAGGGTGTGTTTCGTGGCACTGGCCCCAACCAGCGCTAACGGCAAGGGGCATGTTCCGATGGGAATACGCCCCAGGCACCAGATCGCCACATTATGGCTCTGCTAATAAGACAACTATGGGCTTGCCAAACAAGCCACTTACTTTATAATAAGCCCCAAAATAAGCAGAAGCTGTAGGTCTTGTATTTGGGCTTCCAAACAAGCCAGATTTGGCTTATAAATGCAACTGACATCCCTGTTTGCAGCAAAGCTGAAAGCAGTGGGGTGGGGGTGGAACTTGGCCTCTGTTCTGGGCTTGCCCTCCTCACCCCAGGGCGAAACAGCTGGTTCAGGAGTGGGTGGGTTGGCAGAGAAGCCCGGCTTGGGTCTCCGTCTCCACCCCTCCCCAAGGTGGCTGGTCTGCCCTGGTGGGGAGGGCCTGCCTAGAGATTAGGTAGGAGAGCAGAGCCAAGCCCCTGGCTGGCCTACTCCACTCCAGGGCTGGCCTGGCTAGCACCCAAGAGCAGAGTGGCTGGCTCAGGAGGGGTGGGAGCTCAGGGCCCACCTTCTGCTCCTTGGCCCCCAGTGTGTGTGGTGAGTGGGGCCCCCCCACAGGCCAATTGGCTCTGAGCCCAGTGTTACCAACTTTGCCTACCAACTCAGGGTATGCTCATTTATTAGGTTTACTTTCTTTTTGGGAAAGGGGGGGAGATGGTAATTCAATTAGTGTACTGCTTGGGTCATTTGTGTTTCTATACAGAGCTCATGTCTTCCTTCTACAAGCCCTCTCCCAGTGGAGCAACCCTTGCAGGACCTTGATGTCCCAGGACTGGATTCTTCCAACCACCAAATCCAAATAATCACCCAATATACATGTTCCTCAATTAACAAGGTGTGTCTGAGCAGACCAGGTCTATCAGGACTCTCAACTGACCCCTTATATGTCCCTGAACTCAGCAGGCTGGGTCACACAGCACTTCTCTGTTGCTACCCTGATGTGCCCGCCTGTACTGAACCGGACTAGGCTTGATTATGAATCTTGATCAGGCTGGGTCACACAGCCCTTTGAGCTGCTACCCTTATATGCCCCTGGACTCAGTCAGGCTGGGTCAGACCAGCACTTTTCAGCTGTCACCCTTATACTCCCCTGGAGTCAAGTAGGCTGATATCCCTATCAGTGAGCAAACCTTACAGCAGAGGTTCCCAACCTTTTCAAGGCCATGGACCCCCTTTGCAGGGGGGAAGAGAGTCTATGGCCCCCCTGAGTAGAGGAGGCGCCTCCGCACAGCAAATGAGGCCCACGCGGGGGCAGAACGTGGCCCACTGTTCCCCATGACCCTGCCCCCCCTCCCCCAGGCTGGGAGCTGCCATGTCCATGGCCTCCCTCCCCCTGCTGCGGGAGCCAAGAGCCACTGCAGCCACGGCCCCTTTCCCCGGGCCAGAAGCTGCCACGGCCATGGCCCTGTTTCCCCTGCCTGGGGAGCTGGGAGCCGCCACAGCCGTGGGCTGCCAGCTGCCAGCCATGGCCTCCCTGCCCCAAGCTGCTGTGGCTATGGCTCCCCTCCCCACTGGTTCCTCTCCCCCCCCCCCCCCCCCCCCCCCAGTCCCTTCCCCCCATTACCTGGCAGCTAGAGCTGGGAGCACCTGACTGCCCTGCAGGCTGCTCTGAGCATGCTTTGCATGCTCAGGGAGGGAGTTTTAAAAACTCCCAGCCTGGGGGAAGCTGCCTGCTGGTTGGCCGGAAGCACTTTTGGCCCCAGCTCCCTGCCTGTCTACGGACCCACTGGAGCCACGCTGCAGCCCAAAAGGGGTCCACGGCCCCCAGGTTGGGAACCACTGCCTTACAGGGTTGTGGGCATCACAGGGATCTTTGGCTAGGTAATAGAAGCATTGCTGCAAAGCACTATAAAGAAACGAAGACCACAAAGGAGAGGGAATGATGTCTTAAAAGAGTCTGGTAACTGGCTTGATTACAAAAGGCATTTTATTGCTAAGTATCTAAAACTTGCACTAATAGTAATAATTACAAAAGGAGAGAAAAATACCCAAAATATGCAGTTATAGCATTAATAAACATATAAGAAAAAAAAGCCACCCAGCTACAATATTACCTATATTCTAGTGTATCAGAGCGGGGGCGGGGGGTGCTGGATCTCACCACTCTGTGTAGCAGGAAGGTTCCCAGGCTGTGCAAATCAGGGTCAGAAAGCTGGATGGAAACAAAGCTCTCACAGCAATCAGCGAAGAAGAGAAAAGGTGAAGTCCCAGTGGAAATGATAACAGCTTTAGATCCAAGCATCAGGACTCAATCCAGACTCGAACAGGATTCAGTCGGGACTTACTCAGGACTCACACAGGACACACGTTTGGATTTGGGTAAAGGTTTTTTATAAGGACTTGTTTAAGTGGCCAGTACACATTCCTGGCTGGGTTTAATGATTCAGCGAAGCTCACAGTACACTCAGGCAGACGCCATATTTTTGGTATCAATTATGTCTATGACCAGAATGGTCTGATAATTGCTGAGCTTGTTTGTTTTGGTGTGAGATTCCCCATCATGCAATGCTTCCTTGCTTCTTCAATCCTAGAGTCCAGTGTGGTTCCTGCTTCTTCAGTCCCAGGGTTTAGTGCAGTTCTTGCTTTGGAGCTTGGTTCTCCATAGTCAATGCAAATGAAGCTCCATTTACTGTGCTGATGGCTTTTGGATAGGGGTAGATAAGGATGTTTTCCACTGCCTTCTCCCTTTTGGTTCCCAGTTCAAGCAGAGGTTGGGGGAGGAGTGCGGGGGGGGGGGGAAGGCACAGGCTGGATGCTATGCTCTGATTGTTCAAGAACCCAGAGCTAACAAGTAACACCAGCCCCCACCTAGGGACAGCCCTGCTTGTCCCTGAGCACCCTAGAGGGACAATGCTTCCTTGCTTGGAAACATGAAAAGAGAAGAAAGTCTAGAGAAGAGCAACAGAAATGATTAGAGGTCTGGAACATTTGACCTGCAAGGGAAGATTGAAAGAGCTGAGTTTGTTTAGTCTTCTGGGGGGAAAAAAGGAGATTGAGAAGGCTTATGGTAACAGTTTTCAAATACCTTATGGTCGTTATGAGGAAGAAGGAGGAAAAATTATTCTTAATCACAGATGATAGGACAAGAAGCAACGAGCTTAAATTACAGCAAGAGATTCTGACTAGACATTAGGAAAAAATTCCTAACTGTCAGTGTGATTAACCAGTGGAATAAGTTGTCTTGGCAGGTTGTGGAATCCCCTACAGTAGAGCAGGTTAGGCAAACATCTGTCATGGATGATTTAATGGGGGGTACTTGATCCTGCCATGAATGCAGGGAACTGGACTTGATGACCTGTCATGGTCCCTTCCAGCTTCTATGATTCTACAAGTCTGAGTGCAGTACAGAAAACTTTTACTAGTGACGTAAAAGAATACATACAGAGGCAGTATCAAAACCAGCACAAGTTTGGCAAATCAGTGCAGGACAGGATACCCACAAAACTTAATAAGCAGAACTTGCTCCACCCCGGTGTATGTAAAGCATGTCCTTCACTTTGCCATTCCGCCCTACTGACCATTGTAGTGGTCATCATAGTTTTAGCATCCACCTCTCAAAAAGGGGAAGTAAGAAGCTCGGCCCTTCCCTTCAGTTGTCTTCTGCAGCCTCTGAATTGGTTCATGCTATCCACTGGCCTGGCCTGCTGGCTGCTGGCACTGCCTGCTAGTCACTCACATCTTCCACTGGCCACTTGAACCATCCGCTGCCTGCTAGCACCACCCAGCACCTGCTGGTCACTCATGCCTTCGCAGGCTGCTCACGCCAGCTGCTGGCTGCTGACCACTCACTTCTTCTGCTGGCCACTTGTGCTGTCCAGTGGCATCACCTCTGGTCATTCATACCTTCCACTGGCCACTCACACCATTTCCTGACCCCACTCACTGTCTGCTGGCAGGGATGTTGCTGGCACCTGGCACAAGGGGCACATGCCACTTGTCCCAGCACTGGTGTCCCGAGTGTCTGGGCCAGCCCCTGCCTCTCCCAGCCCCATCCCCGACTGGGGACCCGGGGCTGGGGTGCCTGCCATAGCTCCCACCTCTCCCAACCCTGTCCCCAGCTGCAGCGCCCACTTCTCCTGGCAGAGGATTGAGGCCGGGACTCCCACAGCTGTGCCCACCTCTCCCAGCTAGGAATCCAGGCTGGGATATTCGCAGCTGCACCTGCCTCTCTTGGCCCCGAACCCAGCCGGGGATCTGGGACCAAGCTGGCGGCGGCAGGAGCCCGACGCGGGGTCAGGCCACAGGTACCAGATCATGGCCAAGGGAGTGGGGCCCTGGACCAGCAGGTGGGGCTTGGGCCTGTGCTCCGGGTCTTTCCCTGGGGCAGCGATGTTCCTGTCTGCTGGCCACTCATACTGTCTGCTAGCACCTCATCACTAAATGCAGCTCTTACAGAGGATTTCAACTTTCAGGACACTAGAGATTGCCCTGCTGATCAAAATTACCAAGGAGACTCCATAAAGAATTATTAAGACTATTTTTTAACAATGGGCAGGGGTTACGCATTACCTAAACTAAAGCATCATTCTTTAGCAGAGCTGATACTACTGCTACCTCCATCCTCACTGTCTCTTTCTGAACTTACAAGACTGACAAAATAGAATAGAATCATAGGGTTGGAAGGGACCCCATGATATCATCAAGTCCAACCCCCTGGGGCTTGGGCCCAGGACCTTCTGCATACTAAGTAGAGGTGCTAGCCACTACACTATTTGCAGGCTATAGTTGCTCAGTCTTCCAAGTTCTGTGTTACTGATGGTGATTTTGCTGTCAAATAGGCTAAACAGAGTTTATACAAACAAAAGGTAGCATATGAAAAGATAATATTTCATTTCCCTCTTCAGTTAAGATACAAGTATTGAAGGATTTGGGACCCAAACCAGCCCATATACCATTTACCATCATGCCTAGCACCTATGCAGTGAGATTATGCTAAGTACCTAATTGTACTCATGCAAATACAAAACCCATGCAAATCCATTGCCCCCACCCCTTTTTAGCTACTAAGAAAGAGCAGCGCCCAGTCTTAGTCCAGACCTTGCTTCCACAAACAAGGATTCCAATACTGTTAAGTTTTCTCTGTGCCAGAAAAAATTGAGGATGGAAGCCCAGCCTAGTGGGGCTTTGGCAAGCTCTCCACTCTGGCATGTGATGAGGGGGGACTTTACCCACAAAGTCTCATTGCAAAAAATAAATGTCGTTTTTAAAGTGCTACAAGACTCCTCTTTTCTTTTGCTGAACTAGACTAACGTGGCTACCACTTTGGAACATTCCTTCACCCTGCACACACTATATAAAATTGTGCATGAACAGAAGAAAATCAGGCAAAATCATAAAAGGTGGTGCCAACCCACTTCTGTAGATCACCTTATGTACTTTTTCTCTGCCCAGCTGACATAATACTTCACTCACAAGGGAAACAAGATTTAAAAGGAACAACATTAAATAAAAGCAGGTGCAGGTACTATAAATTTTAGACTTGTTCTGCCAGTAATGGCTTTTGTCATGCTGTCTGGAGTGGCTCACAACTATCAGAAAACAAAAACAGACATCCCAGATTGGTGGTCTGTTTTGATTAGATTTCACCAAGCTACTAACAAATGTGAACTGTTGACTCACTGTACTAATTGTACCTGTAACACCCACGTGGCCAGATTGAGTCTGCCTTGCAGGCGGCTCTGACCAGAGAAAGGGTGTGCACGGGAACACAGCAAGGAGAGCCCCTTTGCCCCAGGGGCACCTGTTCCAAACCCCCAGAGTGACCACACGCACACTGGGATAGCGCAGGGATTGTGGGAATGGGGAAGGTTTATTTACAGAGGTGCAAAGGGAAAAACAACAGGGGAGATGGGGCAGCAGTAACACAGAGTAACAGCTAACACAGGGCCCTGCAAGGCCCAACAATAGAGCAGGCTGGAGGCAGACGTAAGCTCTGCTTCCGCACCATGAGTTCAGGAGTCCCAGCACAGTTCCAGTCCAGAGTTCAGTCCAGCAACTCCTAGTCTTTGGCGCCAGCACTTTCCCAGCAAAAGAAAACCCTCTGATGCCTCTTCTGCCACTCTCTGCGAACCCAGAGCAACACCCTCCCCACTTAACTAACTACAACCTCCCCCCGGGGTTCCAGGTGCTGTACTCACGGCCCCACAGCTCCAGATGGCCAGTCACTGGATGCTGCTCTGTCCTTGGGCAACTCTCCCCAGCACAGTGACTTTCTGTGCGTGCTGGCCTGGCATCCCAGGTCAGCCGCTCTGTCTTCCCAGGCTTCAGGCAGGGCCGCTCCCTCTGCTTCCTCCTTCCCAGGTCTCTGGCTGCAGCTCCAGCCCCCCTCCTCAGCTCCACAACCTCACCTACAGGGCAAAAATTTAAAGGAACCACACTCCTTAAAACCGCAGGGGGGTTACACACCATAGAATCACAAACAGGTCCTTTCAATTCTTCAGCCTACCCTACCTCACAGAAAGTGCTCAGTGCAATTCTGGTCAAGGGAAGAGCAAGGAGGGTGGAGGTAGGGTTGAGGAAAAAATGGTTCTGTGAAGTCAGTTGAATAGCACTCTATACGGGGGGACTGAGATCCAAGAGGGAGAAATATCTCCACATATTGATTGAATAAGAATAGCATTCTCCTCTGGGATGGTCAAATGTTTAGGAAACTAGATTATGAGAAAAATTTAAGAGTAAAAAGCAGATGTGTTTTTGTTTTGAGGGGGGGGAAAGGAAGGCGGAGCAGATAGCAATATTTAGGCAGGTTAAGGATTGTTATGAAAAGGACAGGGATAGATTGTTTTCTGTGTCCATTGAAGATACGACAAAAGGTAATGGGCTGCAGCCTGGGAGGTTTATCTTAGATATTAGGAAAATTTTTATAAGGATAGCTACGCTCTGGAAGAGACTTCCAAGGGAGGTTTTAATAACAGAACAGAACTTGTCAGCGATGATCTAGGTTTCCTTGTTCCTACCTTAGTGCGGGCGGTGGGAGGGGGCTTGACTCGATGACTTCTTGGTGTTCCTTCCAGCCCTAATATATGTAATTCTAAAAACAGGCCTATATCACAAGACTATCCAGCAAGATGGCAGGCAGGCTTACTTCGGGGTGAAATAGTAGTCGGGCATGATTAAGCTGATCATGATTAAAGTCATGATTAAGCTACATTGGTAAATATGCAAGGAAACATCCACAGCAAAGTAGCAAGTCCTTTTGAATTCTTTGGTCATATGTACCATATAAGTTAAAAATGTAGAATAGGCCACAGCAATGTGACAATTTACATGGAGACTTAAAGGCAAGCTCAGAGTTTACACAGAGAATTAAAACTGAATTACCTGGCTTAGGTACCTTAACGATACACTGTGAATAACATTTAAGTAATTGTATGTGGATAAATGACCCCTGCCCGCACTTGTAATGGTGTGTGTAGAATAGCTTTAAGATAAACCATTTTGCTGTAATTATGGTCAGCACATTCTTATCAGTTTGTTTCACAAGCTCTAAGTTTTCAACAGCTGCTTTTAAAATAGAGGAAATGTGGGTACTTTGAGCTCCCAAGTGAAACGGGGATAAGTTTCAATTGATTTTGGATGAGATGACTCAGCCTTCAGCAGACATGATTATTCTGCTCAATGCCAACTTATTGATTTACAATAATCACACGTTGTTTTGAAAGCTGTGCTTTACTCTGCAATCTAAATATATTTCAGAAGAGAAAAAACATGACATCTCAAACTAGCTAATTGCTTTTTGTTAGTTATGGTACACTCTCTCAGGAATACAGGCCTCTGTAAACTTTGGGTGGACTAAAGAAGCTAAGTATAGTTAATGACTACTGTATATAAGATATAAACAAATTTCATACTCCAACATATCAACCATCTTTAAAAAGCAATCACTAGTTTCAAATATTTGTACTTTAATTTTGGGTGGGAGACACCATCATATTAATTTAGAGTTTGTAAATACAAGATCTTATAAAACATAAAATCAGGTAGAGGTATCTCCATGAATTAAAATAATAATAATAATGAGAAAGGTTTTGCATCCAGATAGGGCTTATTCCTAACTCTAAACATTGCATCATGTGGCTGTTATTGTGCATGGGAGCCATGACAGCAAAACTGTCTAGCTTGTTTTAATCGTCCAAAGTCTCAAAGAATGGGAAGAGAGAGAGAGGGAGAGTATTGGTGGGATATCAAAAGAGCATAAGGAATTTACATACACAACTCTCACTGAAAATCCTAGCCTACATATATAAAGTATTCAATTTTCATTCTTTATGGTGTTATCTATATAAGTGCAGTAAGGACTGTTTTTTGTTTTGGGTTTTTTTGTTTGCTTTGTTTTTTGTTTTGTTTTGTTTTTAAGTTTTTAATATAACAATCTCCTTTAAATTGAAGTCAAATCAACTTTCTTTATATGAGTTAAGCTACCAGACTAATAATGTAGTGCAGTTATACTTGTTTTTGAATATGTCAAATTAGTCATGGAGGGCATAGATGCTTTTATATTACATCTACTTCTGGGAAAAAACAGAAGTTTTCCATATAGAATTATTAGGTGATGATATACAGCGTCTCCCCCATTGATTACATCTGATATGCAAATCTTTTACGCACAGGTCATGCTCATCAAGATCATAATTTAGCACAATCTCTACCTCAGCTCCTGTATTCAACAGCAGAATATGGCTAAACAATGCTCTTCTGTATATAATAACTATTTATCAATACACAGACCATGTGGATCTTTTTATTGAATCCAAGTTTTCTCATTAAAGTTCAGGACAAGGAGAGTCAAATTCCAAGTACTCATCAGCCATCTATTCCTTTTTTTGGATTTTTCTAATACCAGCAAACCCACTGGAAAAAACAAAAACAAAACAAAACAAAACAAAACAAACAACAAAAACCACAAGAGAGGCATAAGGCAGAGATTGAATTGTGTAAAATAGAACAGATCTAGGGAAGCAGTTCCTCTTTCGTACTGCATTACTTGACCCTCTGTCCTATTTATTTCAATGGAGAGATTAGCAGAATCCATTGAAAATTATTTTTAAAAATTGAATTTTAGTCAACCACTTCAAGATTTGTCTTTGTAACTGACAAGCTACCCTGCAAATATCTCCAGCAACACAATGTTCATAGCTGTAGGAGTTTATTAAACTTGATAGAACGCTTATACCAGCAAGTTGCATTTTATGACATTGTACCCATTACTGGTGGGAAGATGGGTCAGAATTAAACTAAATTAATGTAAAAATTATCTAAAAATAAATCAACTAGAAATTGTTGAGATATAATATTCTTTGATAGGTATTTTCTATTGCTCATGCCATTGGAGAGGGACTACAAGTGATGGCATCACAGTAGGCCCCCAAATCTTAATATTTATCAAATATAATGTCCTAAAAAGCATTGGGCAAAGAGGAGAGGAAAACCAGGGGATGAGAGAGTAAACAAGTGAGAGCAGTCTCAACAATTGACCATAAATACAAGACTCAACCGTGAATGAGTGTCCATGTGTCACTGTAAAGAATGTGATAGCAGGACAAGAACACATGTAGATGTAACCCATGTGCCTAAATAGGTGCAATCTCTTTTAGGGACCCTTATGGCTGGGTTACGTTGCTGGGCAGATTTTGCAGTCCAGAAACCAGAAACTTCTGGTAAGAGGGTGAGGGAGCACACTGAGCATGCTCCACAAGTTTTATTGTTGAGCTGGAGTTGCATACCCAGGGAGAAGCCTGAGAAGAGAAGCCTGGAGAGGAGCAAAGAGAGAGCTGCAGAGGACATGGGCTAAGGGACTCAGTGAAAGGAGCTGAGCAGGAGTGGACTGCAGGATGTTTTCTCCCAGCTTTCGACTGCTTTGCAGGGGAGTTGTCTGCAGTGGAACTGAGAGCTGGATTGCCAGTGACTTGATTGCATGGTGTTGGCTGCACAGGAGGAAGAAAGGACTGCATGGCATCTGCCTGAAGATTCCTGCAGCTAGAGAGGATGAGGATTGCTTTCGTTCTGCATTCAAGCCCCAAGGACTTAAAAGACTGCAATTGAGATAAGGGTGACTCCACCTGAACTTTGGGACTCTTGGGTTTCTTACTGTTTTGTTTAAATGTATCATGGTTCTTTAGGATAAGGTGTGTTTAGTTAGTTAATAAAGTTCATTGTTACGTTTCTGTTGAGTAATAGTTTAATGTGGATGGAAACTCTGAGCAGTCTTCGCCGTGAGTCCTTTTAACAACTGGATCCTGGCTCTCCAGTTGCTTTCATCAGGGGTTTTCTCTGTGAGGCACTGGAGAGGGGCAATTGAATGAATTTGAGGCCACCCTAGCAGGTTACATAGACACAATCTGGAGTATCGACTTTCATATTACCTGGGGCTAAAGAAAACATTTAGTGTGGTTATGATGCTGATGCCAGCTCAGCATTGTTCAAACTAGATTTTTCATCCATCTTAAACTATTTTCCATCCATGGAGTCCTTAACTGGACAGTCAAAATGGATTTCCTCCACAATTTTAGGAGCTCAGTCCTGAAACAGATAGCCAGTCCCCATGGGTATGTATGGATTTCCTTCATATCTTTGCTCCCTGGAGCAAACCAAAAAAACTTAATGTGTATGGTGGCATAGAGCTTAGAGTAATAGTCTGCAGTTTCTTCAGAGAGTGTCTGCTTAATATCAATATAAATGGCCTGGTATTTGAGGTACAGGAAATTAAATGGAAATGTCTTTTCAGACAGTAGGACAGGAAGACAGCTATGGTTTCTATGGTAGTCAAAAGCCAACTAGCTATCTAAAAAAAGGCAAGTTCAGTAGTGACTTACAAAGCAAGACTTCCTTACTAACCCCTGACTCTTAAAAAGAATCTCTTACAGCTGACGTACAATTTATTATCTGTTTATTGTTATGCTGTGAGATGTTCTAATTAATTCATATGCTAAATATGAGGTTTAATTCTTGTAAGCTTCATTTGAGATCTTCAGAAGAAAGCAGCGAGGGTACAAGATTACTACTAGTTACCAGGTTTTAAAAACAGTTACTATTTCCAGATCACCATTTTGAGTCTAGTCCATGTTGACAAAGACACTTGTTAAACCTGTTTGGTGGCATGTGTAATATGACCTGATAGATGCAGTCCTGATTCTCCTGGACAGGGGTTACCTTCTTTGTATTTCAGTACAGGTAATACTTGCCTACAGAGAAGGTAAATAATGCATAGAGTTGGAATAGAACCCAAGTGTTCTGGCTGCCGATTGTTATGGTCTTATGACGACTACTTACGCTCCTCCAATCCATCCTTTCTACCTAGTTTAAATTCTAGTACAGTCCAGTAGTATGAAATATCTTCTTTGAAAGTAAAAGACAAGAAGGACCATGGGATGTACACATTTGTACTTTTCTGTCACATTTGTTCTTACAAATTAAACTTCAAAATACATTTAAGAACTTCCCACTCAAATACCTCCATATAATTGTGATATTCTAGCATTTTTTCCATTGAGATTTAATTCTCACCATTATATCCACAGGCAACATTTGGTATATCAAAAATAATGTTGATTACTAATCTGTAACTAATGCCTAAGCCCTAGTTTCCACTCGGGTGGCTTTTCAGTGGCAGTCAACCAGCATTTATGCAAGGCAGGTAAAATGCCTAGCATAACTGCCAGCAACTTCCTAAGTCGCCAGGACACACCCGGGGAAGGTGACCACAAATGGCTTGCGGTTGGCTTTCCCCTATGTCTCCTAGACAGCAGGACTTCTGGGACTGACCTTCTGGAGTGCAGCAGCAAGTACATACTTGTTGCTAAGCACTCCCAGAACGTCGGGCTGATGGCAGCAATTTTTTCACCATCGATGTAGGTATACCCTAAGAAGAAAAATTACTTCCATCTTTCACCCTGCTAAGAACAGGAGAAACTTAGAAGCATCTGACAAAGTGGGATTTTCTCCCATGCAAGCTCATGCAATAAATAAATTTGTTAGTCTTTAAGTGCCACAGAACTCCTTGTTTGTGTTAGTAACTGCTACAATTACATCAACACCACATCAACCGAAGAAAAAACAATAAACCAACCCTTTAAAACCTTTAATTATACTAGTGTGTTTTTTCAGAGCCTGCAGTTTCATGGGCCCCTCAACACATACCCACCTGAAGTCAAATACAAGTCTTTACAAAGCTGCATACTTCAGCAGTTCGAAAGAAGCAAGACAGGATGATGCTAATCATGCTCAATTCTGATGGTCACTCTCCCTTCTCTCCTGGCCTGCTTAGTTATTCTAAGGCTGGTGCAAAAGGACATACAGGTACTTTTGGCAAGAAGCATAATAATCAACATTCTGGTACCAGCAGTGACCTACTCAATCTGCTGCACTGGCAATGTCTCCCCTACCATTTGCTTAGAAAAAAGTAGCTATTATATTTCATCTAATGGCTGGAGCGCTTTCATAAATAGAATGCACTACTGCAGAATATATTTTTGAACCACATATTTGTTAAATGAAAGAGAGGTTTGTGCCATGTGTTATGTATTCTGGTTTACAGTTTTCTTCTGCACAGTTGTAAACAACAGAGCCTAAAGTCATTTATCCTTTTATGTGTAACTGGATATATATATAATAGTATCCAGTCACGTGATGTCATTGAGTATCTTGTGCTGATTCAGTGGCACAGCAAATTATATTTAGGACTAGCTTTTAAAATGAAATACGGTTCTTTTTCTTTCTGAACTTTGTGATGGGAGAGTTTTGGTCATGTGCTCAAAGATAAGGAGGCACAACTGGAAAACAATTTCTTTCAGTAGTTGGTGTGAGATTCTACTGCTGACAAACAAGCAATTTTATTAATAGTTTTAATGTATGCCTTTATAACTTACTGAGTGGATAGTTGTAGTGTGTAGTCTGAGCCATGATATGCACCTGTAACATTTTCATTTACATTATTGTAGGGCAATTATGAAAAAACCCCACAAAACCATGTGAGTGTACAGTTAAATTAGTATACCGTATGCTCTCCAACATAAAGCCATGATTTTGTGCAATATGTAATTTGTTAGGCTGTGTCCATATTTACACAGTTAAATTGATTTAACTTATATTCATTTAATAAAATCAATATAAAAATCATTAAACTGATTTAAGTTAAGTCGATTAAACAGGTTCCACTAGAAACTCAAATCGAAATAGTATGTCCATGGACAGGACTTGCTATTTTGATTTAGGAGAGAGGCACCATGAGAGGTGTGGCAACATGGCCCCCTAAAAGGGCCATGCCCCCACCCAATATATAGAAAAAGGAAAGCACCTGAGAAGGAGAAGGGCAAAAAGAGTTAAACTGATTTAACAGTTAAATTGAAATAACATGTCCACACTGTGTTATTTTGAAATAACAATTTCAATTTAACCATCATACTGCTATAATACTAGGTTTTATTATATCAATGTCACTTTCCTTATATTGATATGAGAGAGCTCTTCATTTTGAAATAAGGGAACATCATGTGGACCTACCATTTTTTAAATTGAAATAAACAGCATTATTTTGATTTAAACAGTGTGTGGGGACATACCCTTAAGTTGATTCTCACTTTGCATAGCAGGCTATCTAAAAGTCTGCTTTTACATTTCCCTCTTCACTATGCACATTCTTATTTTTGTTGGCTTGTGTCACAGTCTTAAGTGCTGTTTTTGTAGGTAAATGATTTCTGTCCTCATCCCCCAATAATTCATAGACTTTTTTACTGTGTGCATTGAAACAAAGTGTTGGCAGTCAGAAATCTTTAGCTGCAAAGTTACTTTGGGTCTGGATCCAATAATGAATACATAGCAAATACATCTGATGCTGAGGTACTGCTCTGAATCCTGTGCCAAAGCATTTGAAGAAGTAGGACCTAAGTGATTTCCTCCTTTTCCTCTTCACACATTCTTGTTTAGCAGCCTGAGTAGCCTTGGGATCAGTCAGCTAGCCCAGATCTGCCACGGAGAAAATGGAATTATTCATGGAGGTAGACAGCATTCATCATGATACCAGGTGGCAGATGCCGAGCCATTAAGGATTAACCACCCTTCCCCATATTTCTAAACGTATGTGTGACAATGACTTAAATTTGAGCCTAAGCCAAGCTGACAAAAATGGGATAAATTAATCACTTCTAGGGCAGAAGGATACAAATTGTGTGTCCTCCTGTGCCAGCAGGGGCATCTGCCACCCAGAGGAAAGATGACTGTTCCATTGTGATGGCGGGCGTTGTTTCCAGAAGTGCTCTCCTATGGAATGCTGTAAGCCATATGAGAGGTGCATTGGAAGCATCATTAGCAAAGGATGCCTGGATGATATGTTGAATAAGTTCTTCCCCTTGGAGCCATTGCTACACTTCTTGAGCAGTACTGCCCATTTTGTGCCACTATACTATTTGTTCAGGTCTTTCTTGGAACAGAGCTGGCAGGCACCTAGTACGCCTACCTCTACTTTCCAGGTGAATTTTCTCCCACAAGGCCCCATTTACAGTGGCCCCACAGATGCCTGCAGCTAAATATAGCTTTGTGATTTTATCCTTGAAAAGACTCAAAGGAATGATTACCTTGTTCCTATATTTGTATTTTGGTTTTCCTCTGTGGAAGCTTTTGTTTGCTTTCCAAAGCAAAAGCTGACATGAACAATAGGCCAACTTTGTTATCTCTTAAAAGCATCAGAATTAAGAATCCCTTGGTGCGGCCTGGCCTGATTTTACACAGTGAGATCCAGCTGTTGTGTATTTGGTTTACAATCCATTCTTATGGATGGTGCAGCTATTTAGGTGGTTGTGCTGGGAAGCAGATCTGTTGCCAATCAAATTTCTCCTAAAAGGTTTCATGCTTGTAGTGAATAGGAGGAGCATCACTAAGAGCACAGAGTGCTGCAAACAGATCTAATGCAAAGACAGAACAGAAGAGAGAAGAAAACTTTAGGAAGGGTGAAGAAAGAAATACAGTAACTGGAGGGGAAATGCTTCTTAAAGGAGAAAAGATATAAATCAATTACTTTAATTTTCACCATTGTTCAAGCAACATGTCACGGCCAACGACCAGAAGGCAAGATAATCACAAAATAGTAAGGCTTCTTTGAATATATAAATATTTCTGCACATGAGTAATAGCAGCTATTGTTTTATTGAAGTGTTGTATTGTTTTGTACAGTCATGATGATTGACTAGCTAGAAAGTAGACATGTGAACTAAATTTCAGTAAAGCAGTGTACAAAGGGATGAATCTGTCAATTTTAGAATGGCTGTACTGAGGACATTTATGGCTTCAATGAAAATATTAACCCTCTTGTGAGCAGTCAATGCTGTGACTTACAAGTTAGCGTGAATTTTGTTTGTTTGTTTATCAAATTAGATCTTGCTATTAAAAGTATTTGTGAAACCTCTGACATTAACATTTGCTGTAGAAATATCCTCATTCTCCTGACTCGGACTGTGATATGAAATGTTTTTAGCCAGTCCTGATCCAGAACGTGATGAATGCATATGGTAGAACTCTGTCCTCATTTTAGGGACAGCTGACCAGTATCAGCCACGCACCTCACACGAGCCATTCTGCAGTTGTAGGGACAGATGGCTTTTGAAGGGCTGCAGCATATGAGCTGTCCAACTGAAGAACTAAACATGCCTCCTTGGTAATGGACCACACCCTTTTAAGGCTGTGGTGCTTGGCCAGCAGTGAGTTCAGTCCTCCTTCCTAGTACAAGGGAGAGATCCTGGACTCCTGCTTGCATGGGAAGGTAGGAAATAGTGAGCTACACTTGACAAGGTAGGAGCTGGCCCTTAAGGAAAAATCTGTTCCCACTGAAAACTGTGTTAAAACTCAGACTGATATCAATGGGAAGCAGATTGATCTTGTAATGAGGAATTGTTGATCACACAATAGAGTATTACATCTAATAGCAAATACACAGACAAAGGGAGGTCTTTTGGTTTTCCAGTTGTTATGCTTGTTCAGAATTTTGATCAAGTGCAGTACTTGTTAGTATTCTCCTTTTATTCCAATGCCCACTTGTGTGAAACTATCCCGGAAGCATTTCTTAACCTGCACAAACATTTAAATTGAAAAAAAAAGATCTGTTCCATTAAAGATCCAGAAAAAATAAGGTTGTCATTTATTCTCTAGTCCTCGGACTGTGGTTTTAAAGGGTGAAATATTCAACCCTTGGAAACCTGCCCTAAAAGAAATTGGCTTGAACGTTTTGTCCAGGAGCCTGCCAGCCAAATGTGCATGCCCAAAGATGTTCAATTTTGGATTCCCCTCCCCCCCATTAAGCAACTTGGCTAGAAGTGCAGATTGGGTGTTTCCTTGTTTCTGTTTAAGAATTTAAAGGGATTTGCCCCGGTTTGCCCCACCCCCCCCCCCCTTTTTAATGATATAGTTCTTAACTGCTTTTCAAAAACTCACTCCGTGAGTGCTAGCTGGCACAATGGCACAGGGCACTAGCCTTCTATTCCAAAAAATAAGCCTTTGGTCACCAATGAAAATGAGTTTGTCAGCATTAGTTTAGTCTACTATGAAGAGGTCTGGATAACAGACCTGCCATGGGATTTGGTATAAATCTGCCCAGCTAGTAGCCTCTGCTTGGGATACAAAGAAATGGGGTGTTAAAAGTTAGAAAGGAGACGCTTTGGCAATGTGGTCCAGGGACTGAGCTTGCTGTTAAAAGAGCTAGTCCTGCAACTCATCTGCTATGTGGCCATGGGCAAATTGCTTCTGTTTTCCCTTTTGGCCTTAGTTTCTCTTATTTACAAGCTCTTCAAAGGAGCAACCATCTCTATATATCTGTTCATACAGAATCTAGCACAATGGGCCTGGGCTCAGGTGGGGATATTAAGACACTGTTATATGTAAATAAAATGAAATTAATTTCCACTGAAGTCAGTTGGAGTAATGATGTTATCGAGCAGGAGGGATTTGTCTCTATGGGCTTTATACTGATACGACTGACTTAAACGAGAACAAAACTGAGCTCTCTATTTTTATGGGTCATATGCTGTCCCTAGTTTCCAGTCCAAGGATAGCAAGATAAGTTGGGGCAGTCCATAGGAGTTCCAGGAGTAGGAAAGCAGAAATCTTTTGTGAGAATGGAGTGCAACCCAAGGAGTCCAGTCTAATGCTTGTGACAGGAGGATCCATGTAGATCTATTGGCCTTCTCCCTTGCTCTGCCCACAAGCAAAGTCAAATAATGGGGTACACACATGATCTGTTCCCTGCCCAGACTGCTGAAATTCTGCTCTTGCACCAAGTCTGTTGTTGTCAGGCACCACAAATATTTGTCTATTTCCAAGCCAATGACAAAGTCTGTCTTAAAAAAAAAAAAAAAAAACCTACAGCCCTGGTTAACTTTTTTCTTGAAAAGAATGAGACTAACCAACAATAAAAATGTGATACAGATAAGAGAAACCTGAACACCAGAGTAGGACAAGAAAAGCCTGTTTCACCTCAGTTCCAGTTACTAGCTGAGATTTTTAAATTACTTGTATTCAGACTATTTACAGTGCAGTAGCATCTAAAAACTCTAGCTGGGGTCCCCATTCGGCTAAATGACAAGGCATTTATTCCTGTCAATGCAATTTAAATTTCTCTTTAAACTGCATTCGCATTTCAATCCATCACATTTTGCTTCTTCCTTTTAACTTTTCATCAGGCGCAACATAAAGAATTGTGTGCACCCTTGTCATTTTTCTCTACTTCTTTTTATCTTGTAGGACTGGCATTTACCCAGCCTCTCCTCCTCTGCATCAGCACATCACATGGTATGTAGCAAATCTAGATTACTGTATGTCCTGCCATCCATCTGGATTTTTCAGCAATTCACAGGCCGTGCAAGGTGTTTCAGACATAAAGAAATATCATTTTCATTTTTAAAAAAAAGTCATCAGAACTTTTCCTCCAGGAAAGAATAGTTTTCTGGATTTGGTTTGATGCACTTTCCCTGCTCCCTGGATACTTCCTCTATGAACAAGTGGCTGGGCAGAAGCAATCATTCTCACCCTGGCTCTATTCATTGCCTAGAGCGGAGGACAAGGCATAAGGTGGAAAATAAACTGCACCCTCTCAAGCATGGCAATAATGTATTACCCCTTCTCCCGCCTCAGAGCACAAGAAGAAGTGTGTCCCAGAAAGCCATCTGTGGGTCACTGTGCCTTGATTGGTGCAGTTTACTTACCAGTCCTTACTCAGGGCCGTGCCTAAAAGTACAGTCTAAGCCTTTGCCTGCACACAAAAATTGTGCCACTCTAATTACACTTGTATGGTTAAAAGGGGGACAACCCCTTACCCAAGAGATCATTATATCAGTGTAGCTATTCCCATCAGGGTAAGAAAAAAAGTTTTACTGGTTATGGCACCTTTGTATTGATATAACTGCATCCACACTAGGAGTATTAGTATTTTGGTTAAAGAAAAAAAATCCCTAATCAAATTTGTTATGTTGGTACAACTTCCTAATGTAGACCAGGCCTAATTGTTGATTTCCTCTTGTACACTTAGATGTACAAGGTGGCAGGAGCTGTTACACTTGATTTTCCATGGCTGTATTCCTGTGGTATGTATCTGAGCTCTCCTGCGCTCTTACTAAGAGCTCGGGTCTTCTGTTACTAGGAAGTCTCACCATCCTGGAAGGGCTGCAGCACTTAGGTGTAAACCAGCAAGCAGAAAATCCAGTGTTTTGTAGAATTCTGAACATTCTATAGTGCAACAGTTCCCAACCACTGTGTTGAAACACATTACTGTGTCACCACACACAATGGTAAGTGTGCCGCAGAGAGCAAGGAAGATGGCTGAATTCAGCCTGGGGAAGGGGGGCATGGGTGTGTCCTGTAGGGTCATAACACACTGCTAAGTGTGTCACGACCTGCAAAAGATTGGGAACCATTGCTACAGTGACCATATGGCTCATGTAAACTGAGTGTTGGTATCTATGAATTTGTGCACAGTAAGAATTTTCCCTAGGGAAGATCCAGGTTAACTTTCTACCACAGCTGGCAAGTCAAGGTCCATTTTTCCTAATTTAGATAAATAACCAAATCCCTGTGAAAATAGAATCTTTCTTGGCCAGTTTATGTATTTGCTTTCCTACCTTCTTGATTTGAGATGAGGATTTTAGATATGGTTAGCGTTAGTTGCATGACAGACTTCCAGCTTAAGAGTATAAAGTGATAGATGTACTTATTTGTATGGCAGAAATAATGTGAGGATAAAAGTCTTTAGGAATCTGGCAGTGCCATGGCACTAGGAATGGAATAAGAGCTACTGATGAAAAGAATTAAAATGTAGTCATCTTATTGGATTGCTGAAAGAGAAGGGGGAACTTTGAGACTGATTCTCCTCTGCTTTCCTTTGTCATTTACACCCATGCAGAGGAAGTGCAAAAGTGGGTGTGAAATGCTGCTATTCTAAAGTGACAGCTTTTGCATCCATTTTACATTCACTGTGCACAGATATAAATGACAAGACTCAGATTCATTGTGTCTTTTTTACTGCAAGTGAATTTCACTATTCAGGTTGCTGCTACTTTTGTAGAAGACCTAATTCTTCATTAGTTCAGTAACCCTGAATGCCTGGTTTTAGGCACTGATTTTTTTTTTTTTTTTTTTTTGGTATTACAACTCTTCTTCTTTCCAAAATTCAAATGTGTTGTGATAGGTACAAGAAACAATGAGACTAGAAACATCACAGTCTTGCAAATGGTACTCTATTATAGGTGTGAGGGGTGTTTACACAGACTCCTTTGCAGTCCTGAAGTCTAAGTGAGGGCTGATAATAAAGTAAAGCTATACTGAATCCACACTCTGGTTTTCACTGACTGTGTGTCCACAGGCAGAAGGTTCCTATAAAAATAAATATTGCGCTTTTTATTCCAAGCAACTGAATGAGCTTAAGAGAAGCAAGAAGAGTTTGATCCTAGTTTGTTTATCTCTCAAACCATAACCCATAATCATTTTTCCCTCTATTTGACAGAGCAGAGAACTCTTTGTACTCACATATGGTGCTTTGGTAGCCCAGCTCTGTAAGGACTATGAGAAGGATGAAGATGTGAACAAATATCTAGAGAGAATGTAAGTGTCAAGTTTATTTACCATTACACATCTAATTTAGCATTAGTGATGTCCACCCACATTTATATTTTCCTTCAGTCTTACAGTGTATTATTTGTTGAATAAGAACACTGTGTTTGGGATCACACAAAATAGAAAAGAACACAAGAGCCCCTGTTACAAGGATGCTTCCAATAAACTTTCACATTTCACAAGGTGGGTTAAACAGAAGATCCTTGTGTCCCTGTGCAAGTTCCACCATCCCAGTACAACCCCCCCTTTGCTGATTCTTTTCCATGAAGGACATTCTAGCAAATGAGTTGAATAGCAAGATCGTTCACCAAGGCAATGAATTTTAAACAAGTCTATGAGGTAGGGATAGTCTCTTTGTTCTGTGTTTGTATACCATCTAGCATAATGGAGAGGTCCATAATCAGGGCTCCTACAGATTTTCATAATACAAAACAGGAAATAATAATACTATAGAAAATTTTCAGGAAGCAATTTTTGAATTAGTTATCAACAAAACCTGATTTTGATTTAAGGTTATGAGTGGGGAAGGACAACGCCGGGAGAAAATGCAAGGAGGTAGATGCAATAGAACTGAAAATCGACAGGGGAAAGTAGGGCACTTGCCCCGGTATTTTAGGTGCTTGTACAACATGGCAACTAGTAATGAGTGGTGTGCCCCAGGGGTCGGTCTTGGGGCCAGTTCTGTTCAATATTTTCATTAATGATCTGGATGATGGGATTGATTGCACACTCAGTAAGTTTGCAGATGACACCAAGCCAGAGGGAATGGTAGACACACTGGAGGGCAGGGACAGGATTCAGGGATACCTAGACAAATTGGAGCATTGGGCCAACAGAAAATCTCATGAGGTTCAACAAGGATAAGTGCAAAGTCCTGCACTTGGGATGGAAAGACCCTATTCCCTGCTAAAGGCTGGGGAGCGATCAGCTAAGTAGCAGCACTATAGAAAAAGACCTGGGGGTCCTGGTGGATGGGAAGCTGGATATGAGTCAACATTTTGGTCTTGCTGCCAAAAAAGCCAATGGCATACTAGGCTGCATCAGTAGAAGTGGTCCCAGCAGATTGAGGGATGTTATTGTTTCCCTTTATTCGGCACTGGTGAGGCCGCATCTGGACTACTGTGTCCAGTTTTGGGCTCCTCACTACAAAAAGACATGGACAAATTAGAAAGAGTCCAGCGGTGGGCAACAAAAGTGATCAAGGCGCTAGAACACAAGACTTATGAAGAGAGACTGAAGGAACTAGGGTTATTTAGCCTGAAGAAGAGAAGACTGAGGGGGGATTTGATAGCAACCTTCAACTACTTGAACGGATGCTCCAAGGAGTATGGAGCTTGGCTGTTCTCACTAGTAACAAGAGACAGAACAAGGAACAGTGGTTTTGAGTTGCAGCTTGGGAGGTCTAGGCTGGAGATTAGGAAAATCTTTCTTACTAGGAGGATGGTGAAGCATTAGAATGGGCTACCTAGGGAAGTGGTGGAATCTTCATGTTTGGAGATATTTAAGACTCGGCTAGACAAAACCCTGGCTGGGATGATTTAGTGAGAGTGGTCCTGCTTTTTTTGGCAGGGGGTTGGACTAGATGACCTCATGATGTCCTTTCTAACCCTATGATTCTATGATTCAGAAAACAGAAACTTACCATGTGACATAGATGACCAATCAAAACAACTGGAATTTTGAATATTAGAAACACTAACTGCTTGCAAACAATTGTTAAAGTTCAATAGTTATTCACAAAAATTATTCAGGACAGCACCTGTATTTGAAAATCAAGTTCTACTCATGAACAGAAAACAAACAAACTCAATGAATGAATCACTTGGTATCACTTCATCCAGCTCCAGTCAACACTACATTTCAGGACATTCTATATAGGCATTTTGCTGGGTTTGTGGAAGAAATAGGGAAAGACTAAAGTTAGGAGGTGTGGAGTCCTACTTTGTGTATCTCCTATGACATAAGCATTTTCCTATTAAGTTTTTATTCTTTTGCATTGGATGAACAAACTCCTTAACACCATTAACATAATTGTATGAATTAAACTTAGTTTTTTTACTGATGCTTTTGCCAGCAGGGCTATTTTGATTTATTTCTTTGTTTATGCAGCACCATCAATGAAGATGAAAGGAGCACAACTTTGGAAGCAAAGTTTATAACCCAGGCAGCTCCTATACGCATAATAAAGCTGTTGTGTCTCTGCTATATACAGGTTGTCAGGCAGAATCTTCTCACTTTAGTTTACAGCTAATTTTATGGATCTAATGGTTAAAGTTAAAAATAACCTGAGAACTCTCATGTATTGATGACGTATATATTTTAATAACTGCTAATGAAATATTTACTAGTGTAGCTAATGGTGATACTTAGCTAAATGTGCCAGGCAATAAATAAATATTTCATGGCTTGCTGGAACATCACACAGTGTTATTTTCAAACTTAGTCTTCCAGAAAGCTTTTTGTTATAACATGGCATTGGCTATGGAATAACTTTTAGGCTTCTTGTCATAGGGCCTGATCTCAGATCAATGGTAAACTTTTCATTGATTTCAGTGGGCTTTGAATAAAGCCTATAATGACAGCAAGAAAGATTAAAAAACAATGAGTTTAAAAGGATATGGAAAAAATCATTAAAACTATTTCTGAGCTTGGCCCAGGTGTTCGTATTTATATTTGCATCAGTTTCATTCACTTTTCCTCTTACAATATTTTCCATGATCTAGGAATAGTTGCAGAATCTCTCTGCCTTTAGTAGTAGCTAATGTTCTCTGTAGAATGCTTGCAGGACATTTAAAATGCCTATTTTATATGGGGAAGATTTTACAAACTTTGATCTTTTTTATACTGACCATGTCATTTCTCTGGAATTCCAGTTCTGTTTGAACATTTTAACTGAATTTAAATTTGGTTAAATGCAACTAATTTTGTGCAGAAGTTGCATAACACTTTATATAATCTTTTAAGATGATGGGAAATTAAGAGGAAGGAAAAAATTGATGGGCGAAAAGAGTGAAGAGGAAGTGGAGAAAGCATTTCAGAGGAGGAGTGAGAAGGAGGAGAAGAGAAGGAAGGACAAAGAGAAGGGGAGTAATGGTGGATGAGGAGAAGGCATATAATGATGGAGGAAAGACAACAGAGGAGGAGGAGATATAGGGATGGGTAAATCTATTCATCTTTTGTGTGAGCCATTTCAGAGAGGCTGCAGGGGAGAAAACACCTGCAAACTGTAATTTCTGTGATAGGAAGATGAAGCAAGAGGCCCAGTCAGATTGGACTCTGGTCTCCCATTGGGCAACCCAAGTTATGTGACCTGCTGGTGAGTGCCTTTTGTGTCTAGAAGGCTATGTCTACATCACCATATTTTAGTTTGGACTTACTAGTCCAAACTAAAGAAGTCCGAAGTTAGTCCGAACTAACCTTGGGCTAATTCGAACAAACCACAGCTTTTTAGTTCAAATTAGCTGGACATTCTAGTTTGAACTAAGGTTTTAGTGTATTGCATGCATTTAGTTCTCACTAAAGTTTGAATTAAGCAAGAAAGTCTGAACTAATCACTGGGCCTTACTAGTTTGGACTAAGCTTTGCCTAGTCTGAACTAAGAAATTTTTAGTTCAGACTAGGCAAAGCCTAGTGTGGCCAAGAGCTAAATTAGCCTGGATTAATTTGGCAATGTAGACATAGCCAAAGAGACTAGGAGAGATTAATGAAACATCTTTAATAAATACATTAATATCAGGGCTGTGTCAGGACTCAGGGAGCTTCAAGTCTAGGGGACAGGTTCCCTGGAAAGGGTCAAATAAACATTCCTTTTGTTCTTTTAATAAATACATAAATAATAACTTACTGCAGAAGCTTACACAAAACACAACTCCCTTCTGAAAACCAGAGTGAAAATATTTTACACCAAATTTCCCAACAGGTAAGGTGGACTCAGGCAGTCATGGAACTAGACCAGGCAGTGCTAATGTACCATGACAAAACAGCATGATAAATGAATGTAAATTTAATATAACAGAATGTGAATCCACTTGCAGTCAAAATCCATCCATCCAGCACAAAATACAGAAATGAACTGCTGTGAAACACTACAAGATTTTCTCTGTGAATGTCAGTTAATTTGGAACATTTTATTTATGGGTTTCTCCAATTTATCATCATCTTCATCATCATCATCATCATCATCAATCATCATCATCATCCAACTATTGTATTGTTTTACAAATGCTTCAAAGAATCTAAAATTGTCAAATTTCATCCTAAGCAAATGGTTTCATAAAAATCATGTGCAAACATCTCAGGCTATGCTTAGACGTGCCAAATTGCTGTTCATAGGACACTATGTCTACTAGTGTCTTTACATTCCCAACTGGCTAAGCTATAGGCTCCGCGTGTCTTCTCAGAGGGCTCCCCAGAGACCCTACTTCAGAAAATGACATGAGAAATATGTGGCGCTAACCATGATTAAGTTTTAGTAGTAACAAGATAGTACCCTCTCATTTGCATTGAGGTCAATTTATACAACTCTTGTCATATAAAGAGGACATAACTTTGGGCTTAAATTATATTTGTGACAACTTTAAGACCCTTTTCTATAACTGCATGCGGTTCAGGCCTACTTCACACTGCCCTGGTGATGTAAAGTGGTCTTAGTGTAAATAAGAATTGGGCCCAGTAGACTCTCCATTTCTCAGGATACCTCCAACTCAAGCCAGAGCATTTTTCAAACCCAGATTATGCAGCTATTTTCCGTGGAGAAAGCATGAAACCAGACAGGGGAACAAGGGGAGAAGATGAAAAGTGTCCAGCTTTGCATGTAACTTTCTTTTCTTTGCCTCAGGGGATATGACATTGGTGTAAGGCTGGTTGAAGACTTTTTGGCTCGCTCTGCTGTGAAGAAGTGTCGTAGCTATTCTGAAACTGTAGACATGATTGCACAGGTAAATAAAATTAAAACAGTTAGACTATGGTATGCTTTAATGTCCTCAGCCTCTGGGAAGGCAATAGTGGTGTCATCTTCCACCAGTTCATTCCAAAGCAATTAGTCCATCTACCAGTATGCTTAACTCTTTTGTCTCAAATGAAAGTGTTACAAAACAGAACAGGACAGTGCTGAATTTGTGTGAAGTAGAATCACATTTTCTAGGTATTGGCTGGAATTTAATGCCACTAACAACCAGTATCAGTTTGAAAATTTGCTGTAAGAAATATACTGGATCCTTTTTATAAATACACTGATTATTAAAAATGTTTGGATCATACAGTAATGGGGAACAGCTCATGTAAATGTCTTGATCCTGCAGTCAGAGCCATGACAGTATATCCATATGCCCCTGTCAAAGCTCACAGCTGTCTCTGGGATTCCTCATTAGCACAATGGTCTGTCCTGTGCACCACATATAAGAGCTGAGGACCAATTATTTATCTAAATGGTCATCAAGCTGGAAGCTGTTGTACTGGTTATTCTCTATGGAAGCACTAATGGATAGGGAAGACGTTTACTGATCATGTCAGTCTAGAAAAAAAGGGTCAGAAGTGAATCACAAAAATATTAAAATGTAAAGTGAAAAATAAAGTAGTTACCTTTTCATTTTTTTTGACATTTTAAATGGTGTACATTTTACTGAGAAAACTTTGTAGAGAACAATTTAAAGGGAAGGCTTGGGTGTTGGAAATTTAAGAGGATGACACTTCATAATGTCAACATACATTCAAATAAAAGTTTTGTCCTTCACTTCTGTTCTGTGAGTGGGAGACTTTTGCTTGGTTAATGCTGAAGAATTTCTTCAGAAGCTGGCTAAGACCTCTGTTCAGCCCATGCCTAACATTAAGTATGTGAGTAGTCCCCAATGACTTCGTTGAGACTGTCCAAATGCTTAAAGTTAGACATATGCTGAAGTACTTTGCCAAATCAGGGCTTGATAGCGCTTGTGTGGACAGACAATGTGAAACAATTTTGTCATGCAGCTTGAAAAATGTAGCAGTTAAGCTATTTTAGATTGTTTTACATGTTGAAATGCTCTTGTAGAAAAATAAATATTGAAAGAAATACCAGACCCCATCAGTTCATTTGATCACACAGCACCTCCATCCCGTCTTTCCATAATCTCAATACTACAGCGAGCCCATAATCTAATTACAAAATGTTACAACAACATTTCTAGCTGCACACACACATCAGTGCTCTGAGTCCCGTCACTCTTGTGATGGAGAGCTACGACTGTGCATATCATTCAGGGGTTTTGTGCATTTTTAGCTTTGGTGAAATTTGTTAGAAGATACCTTTAGGAAGAAAGTGGGTTTTTCTGCAAATTAAAGACTCCATAAAGAAGGATGCATCTCATAACTATAAGGAAAGAACAAGGTCTGACTAATAGGGTTTATCAGCTTGCAAAGAAAGAGACACTTTAACTATCCAATTCATTTGCTTTCCCCCCTCCAAGGTGTAGAATTCCACTTTAAGGGGGATGGAGTCCAGGGTCATATTGACTGGCAGAGGATTCTTCTTTTGGCACTGCTACAAGGGAAAAGCTGGTAGGCAGTACAGAGGCTCAGGCCTTTTGCGCAGCTTGTTTATGTCCCCAAGGCCAAAGCTCACTCCACAAAGGAAACACCCTCCAGCAGAGGAAACAGATGGATTCCTGTCTCCTAGAAATATATGGATTCCCATCCCCTAAATATTTGCTTTTCAGTAGCAAATCAGATTCTTACTTTGGGATTGGTCTCATTTAAGTTTTCTTCATATCATTAAAGGAGATTTTCAGTTGTTGAATATTGTGATACCTGCATGAACTTTGGTCAGAGAATACAAAATAAGCTATTTTTCTAGAGAAAGGATTGTTTACTAGTTGGTCATTGGCTGGAATCTCTGAGCTGGGAATCATTTATCACTAAAGTAAGTTAAATCAGGGTTTTATTTCCATTTTTTCATTTGGTGAGGTAAATTGAGATGAGGCTTGGCACAGTTGTGACTGCCTGTAATGATCCATGGTACACAGACTGTGCTCAACAGCTAAACAAATATTGTGGATTTAGCAGCATAAAGTAGAACTCATTCATTTAACACCAGTTTCTTTCTTCTCAGTGAGCTAGCACAACTTCTCCATCTGCTGTCTACCCATCTGACAGGTGTTTTTTATTTTCAGTCCAGTAGAGGGCAATTCGCACAAAGTATACATTGCATATGTTTACTTGTCCAAGAACTTGCAAAGAGAAACCCAGATATGCATTAAAAAAGGAGGAGAATCTAAATCTGATTTTTAAAAAAAATCCCATGTATTCTATAAAAACAATTTATTACAATATTTCAAATATACACATTCCACAGACCTTCCTATGTCAGTGGCATATACATGTTAAATCATGTTTAAATTTTAACTGTTCTGAGGGCTATTAGGTGGCTTTTGAGAAATGATTTTTCCTCAGTCATTTCAACTGCCACTGCACAAAAAATCATCTCCATATCTGGCATTAACTGAATCAGTTTGGAAAACAAATTCATGTATACAAGGGGTGGCCAAATTGTGGCAAGTGAGCAGTATGCAGCTCTTTTATATTAGAAGTGAAACTTTTGGAGACTCTTGTATCTACCCCCATTCTGTGCCTATCAAAGTGGGATGGGGAGCTCAGAGCTTCTGGCAGGGTGGTAGCTAGAGGATTGTGCCTAGTAAAGCTGATGTACATCTTGATGGTAACAAAGTAACTACACTAAGGCTGTGTTCACACAGCCTCCTTATTTCGAAACAACAGAGGTTGTTTCGAAATAAGATTTCAGCTGTTCACACGACGCATGGTTGTTTCGGAACAACGGAAGCCATTGTTCCGAAACAACCACGTTGTTTCGAAACAAGTAAAACCTAGACCGTGGGCAAAACAACGTTGTTTCGCAACGGTTGTTTCGAAACAACGCCGTGCGAACGTGTTGTTTCGGAACAAGATGTTCCGAAATAACAGTTCAAGGGGTGCCCCC
>ML681979.1:63032286-63045985 GCA_007922195.1 Podocnemis expansa | reverse complement strand
GTAAGGTACTACTCAAGTTATTAAAGGCGGCAAAATCTGAGCCTGAAAGTGAAACTGAAGATACCAGTTGTGTGACATTATAGAAACTAAGTTATGTGATGTGTGATCCTGTCTGATATTTCAGCACTGAGGACAGTTGCTGAACAATATAATAAGTACTGTTATAACTTACCTGTGACTAAGGTAACCAGACAGAAAAGTGATAAAAATGGGATGGTTGGTGGTGGGGAGAGATCTGGTGACCCCCCCCCCATGTCACGGTCTATGGCTTCTCCCTCGCTGCAGCACTGGCTCCCCAGCCTGGCTCTTCCCCCTCCACACTGCAGCACCTACAGCAGTGACTCCCCTGCCAAGGTCCCTCCTTTCAGCACCCAGTGGCACCTGGACCTGGCTCCTCCCTCTCTCCCTGGCACTGCCCACTCCCTGGCTGTCCTGCCCAGCTCCCTCCCAGCACCTTGTACCCCTGTCTGCTGCTTCCTCCCGCCAGCCCCTTGCCCACACTCACAAAGGTGGAGGCAGAGAGAGCCTGCAGAGGTTTTCTGTTTCCCATGGGAGATTTAAAATGACTCCACCAGCCCCAGCTGCCATGAAGAGCTGAAATACCAAACTGTGGGACAAGTCAACCATTTTTAACTAAAAATACAGGACATAGGACAGAGGGTTAAAATGAGGCACTGTCCCTTTGAAAATGGGACATGTGGTCACCCTACCTATGACTGATATGGAAGGACAGGAATCACTTTTTCTTTCATGCTTTGTCACAGAGGGACAAGGCCCAGATTCTAAAAGGTATTTATGTGCCTAAATCCCACTGAATTCAGTGGCAGTTAGGTGCCCAAATAACTCTGAGGATCTGGGCATGACTACTCAACTGGAAACTAGAGCAGATCGCTTTGCATTTATTTCTGGAGGAGCAGCCATGTTAGTCTGTGCACAGCAAAAATGATGGGAGTCCTGTGGCACTTTAAAGACTAACAAATTTCCTCTGGTGTAAGCTTTCGTGGGCTCCAACCCACTTCATTAGAGGCATGAAATGGAAACTGCAGTTCAGAGGTATATATATACTTTCCAGGATGGAGAAGGGCGAGAGTTAGCAAAGTCAGTTCAGTTATGGTAGATGAAGCCCATTCACACCAGTTGATTAGAAGGCGAGAATGTGCGAACAGGGACAATTACATTTTGTAATGTGCCAACCATTCCAAAGACTCAGTTTGATTGTGTCAAATTTGCAAATCAGCTGCGCCTCTGCAGTTTCATGCTGAAGTGTGTTTTTGAAGTTGTTTTTTTTTTTTTTAACAGCCTTCAAAAACAAATATCCAGTGGATATTCCAGTCACTAACTAACCAGACAAGAAAGGGGAAAAAGCTGAAGGAATATATCGAAAATAGGAATGAGCCAAGGATACAAGCCAGTGTGCAAGACTGGACCCAGGTCCACATTAGGTTTAGACTAAGATCTAGAATTTGTATTTAGGATAAATAAAGTCAAATTCTGCAATCTGGTAAGCTCCTCTTGGGAGATTTTGCTCCATAGAATCAGAAATCCTATTACTGGTTCTATAAGATTTCTAGCATCCTGGACCACATCCAAACCAGATTTAGAAAATAGGCACCTTTTGGTTTTAGCTTCAACTCAGACCAAAATTATAGAGCAATTTGGATGCAGAAATTTGACTCCAACCTACTTACATAAAATTTTGGAAGACTAGTACATGAAGTTCTGGTTCCAATCTATTTCCAATTCAAAGTAGAAGTTTTTTTTTTTTCAAATGAGCTAGACCATGAACATGAGAAATGAGAAATAAGGAATATTGCATTTCAAAACATAGTTAATTTATTATAATTGTCTTTGATGGTTAAAACATAGGTGATGGTTATAAACATGTTGCAATCAACTGTGGAAAATCTGGAAGTCTAGCCAAGCTATGCTTGCCACAGGATATGCGCTGGAGGCAAAGGTTATTTAGATCCACCTCTACATTTCCAAGATCTTGGGAACACACAGGGACCCCGGCATAAGTTAGAACAGAAATGCTTTAATCTTCCCTGACTGCAACAGCCACCTATTGGCAGTTTTGCTTATTAAGGCACTCTGGCCACACTCATTTCTTCTCTTCCGTGTTTTGTTCAAAATTTTCATTAATTATCTGGCGGGTGGGATGGATTGCACCCTCAGCAAGCTTTCAGACAGCACTAAGCTGAGGAAGTGGCATATACACTGGATACATAGTGACCAAGAAATTTAGAGCACTGGGCCAAAAGAAATTTGATGAGGTTCAGCAGGGATGAGCGCAGAGTCCTGCACTTAGGACAGAAGAATCCCATGCACTGCTACAGGCTGGGGACCAACTAGCTAGGCAGCAGTTCTGCAGAAAAGGACCTGGGGGTTACAATGGACAAGAAACTGGATATGAGTCAAGAGTGTGCCCTTATTGCAAAGAAGGCTAATGACATAATGGGCTGCATTAGTAAACAGCAAGGAAAACAGCAGAATGTGGACCTTGGACTCAGAGGCGGTGCTGGAGGGGTGAGGGACCCGGGGCACGGGCCCAGCCCCCATGTCCAGCAGGCAGGCCCTGCCCCCAGCCAGAAGGCCCCGCCCCTGGCCAGGGATAGGGGTGGGGGGGGGCGGCCGGGGACGGGGCCACCATGCCTGCTGGCGGCCAGGTCCTGGATCTCCAGCCAGGGATGGGGCCACTGCAGACGGCTGGTGAGGCACTGGATCCCTGGCCTGGGATCCAGGGCCTGGCCTCAGCGGCCTCGTCCCCAGCCGGGAATCAGGGGCCTGGCCACCCGTGGCCGCGGGTGCAGGCCTGGCCTCCAGCGGCTGCTTCTGGCCCGGCCCTGCCACAGCCTAGCTGCCCGTGGCAGTGCAGCCTCCCCCTGGCCCTATCCCTAGCCAGGGGCAGGGCCTGCAAGGCAGTCAGCCAGGCCCCGGATCCCCGGCCAGGGATGGGGCCACCACGGCCGCGGCTGCGGCCAGCCAGGGATTGGGCCCCAGATCCCTGGCCCGATTGGGCCGGAGATCTGGGGCACTGGCTTTGGGACCTGGGGCATGTGCCCCGGCGTGCCCAATGCCAGTGACGCCCCTGCTTGGACTTCAGAAAAGAAAACTTTGACTCCCTCAGGGAACAGATGGACAGGATCCCCTGGGAAGCTAATATGTGGGAGCAAAGAGTTCAAGGCAATGTTCCCTCTAAGCTGTGTGGCTGCACAACCCCCAGTGCTGCCTGGTGCAGGGAAGGCTGCTGGCCATGCATGGCCAGCAGCTACAGTCCCAGCCGAGAATGACTCTGAATAGGCAGTTTTTAAAATCTCCCGCTCAGAGTCAGCTCTTACTGAGCCTGCGCAGACTCTCTGTGCAGGCTTAGTGAGAGCTCCTCCAGCTGCAGGAGCGGCTGGAGGCCAGGCCGCACCACCCCCGGCCAGGTGAGGGGGCCCTGACCGCCCCCCTTCCAACTCTAGTGGGGGGTGTCAGGGCCAGAGGCTGCTCCACCCGCCTGCCTGCCCGGCCTTACTCCAGTGCAGCGGAGCAGCCAGCCAGCTTACCCCCAGCCAGCTGCACCTACCTGGGGGGCAGAGGGGGGCGGTGTTGCACTCCGGCGTGTGGGGTTGGGGCCCTGGAGTGGCCTGCCCCGCTCCCAAAAAGTTTGGGCCACTTTGCCCCCGGCCCCGCCCCGAGCCAATGGAGCAGGCCCGTTCAGGCTGGGGGGGCGGGGGTGAAGCAGCCCAAACTCTTTGGGAGCAGGGCGGGCCACTCCAGGGCCCCAACCACACACCCCAGAGCTCAGCACCAGCCCCCTCCACCCCCCCTCAAGAGGCACAACCAGCTGGGGGTAGGCTGGCCAGCTGCTCCACCCCTGCTTCTGGGAGGCTAGGCAGCCAGTGGAGCTTGGGGGGGCAGGATCAAGCCCACGGGGGGCAGGATTGAGCCTGCACCAGGGGGCCGTGCAGCAAGCAACATATGTTGCTCAGCTGCGTTGGCCCCTTAGAGGGAACATTGGATCTGGCTGTATCTTAAAGATGATAGATGTGATAAATCTTGACTTTAGCAAAGCTTTTGATATGGTCTGTCACAGTATTCTTGTGAGCAAGTTAAAGAAGGATTGGTTGGATGAATGGACTATAAAGTGGATAGAAAAATGGCTAGATCATCGGGGTCAATGGGTAGAGATCAACAGCTCAGTGTTTAGTTGGCAGTCAGTAAAAACCAAAATGCCACAGAGGTTAGTCCTGAGGCCAATTTTGTTGTAGTTGAAATTTACATTGATGATAACTTAATATATGTATTTTTTATGAAAAAACACAATAGACCCCTTAAGGAAGTCCTAAGCCTTATTCAGTCTAGACTGAAACTAAATAAGGAGAAATACATTTTCTGCCTACCTCAAGCTGATTTTTTGGGACAGACAAAGAAAAACAGACTCAGCCCTGGTCCTGAGACAGTAAAAGCAATTCAAGGATTGAATGCACCAGCTCACATATCAGAATTGAGAAGTATGCAAGGGATGATGAATTATTTTGGCTGATAACTACAAAACATTTCTCAGGTGACAGAACCACTGAATGAACTGCTAAAGACCTACACATCATGGCTATGGAGGTCAAATCAAGATATTTACTTCCAAAAGGGACAATAAATCATCTCAACAACTCATCCTCAAGTACTGTAATGTGAACAAATCCACAATGGTCAAAGAGGATGCAAGCAACTATGGTGGCGTATTGTTGCAACAACATTGATCTGAGTGGAAGCCAGCTGCATTTTGTTGGCACAAACTCACAGAAACAAAAAAATATATATATACAGGTTGAAAAGGAATGCTTGGCAAGCATATGGGCATGTGATAGCTTTTACAGATACCTATGTGTACTCATTTATGTTATAACAGACCATAAACAGAATGTATCCCTCAGCAACAGGAAAGACCTGGAGCACACAGTTAAGATGCCAACATCCTGGACACTGGCATGCCTTCAGTTTGAGGATGATCTCTACTATTGATTTACATCTGAATCCCGAGATGTTTTAGGAGTCCAATCCTGGAACCACAGATGCTTCTGCAATAGGTACAGACATTTCCCAGTGGATCAGCTGTCTTTTGGTAGAAAGTTCTTTCTTTATTCCTTCCTTCTTTCTCTCTCTCTCTTTTTTTTCAGCTTCAAGGGCACGATGCTGCGCCTTGAAGCAGGCCACTTCCAGAGGGAGGCTATGATACCATTGAGGTTGATTGGAGGTTTGCTTCGCTCAGTTTATGATGTTTATATCAGTTTTCTTAAGGTATACTTTCAGTGTATCTCTGTAGCATTTCCTCTGACCATCACAAGATCTCTAACTGTAGGTAAACTCAGAGTAGAGAACCTGTTTTGAAAGGCAAAAAGATTTGCCTTGTTTTTGGAAGGCAAAAAGGTAAAATACCTTGTTTCTGAAAGGTAAAAAGATTTCGGGAAAAAAAAAGAAAAAAAATTAAAGCTTCATTACCCATTCTTCTCCTTTACTCCAGTCTTATAGACTTTACTTGGTATGCTTTCCAGTACTGCTGCATTGTTCTTAGCTTGTATGATGACTTGTGTTACTTCTTTGAGAGGACGGAGACATTCAGGTATCGATTCCGTAGTGGCATCATAGACAGTTGACTCACAGTTCAGGAGTAGCTAAAAATGCTCCGTTCACCTGGCTTTGATGAATTCACTTTCCTTAATATATGTTGGTCCATCTTGTGCTTGGAGTGATGTGAGACAATGGGAGAATGAACCATAAATAGCACTTGTTGCCTGTAAAAAGCTCCTCATGTCATGTCAAACTACTGGAGTTGGCCTTCCTAACTCCCAATGTCTAGTACTATGGCTAATGCAATTCAGCCCAGTTTCTAGACATGTCCCTGCTAGTATCAGACACTCTGTTGCAAAGGCCAGCATCACACTCAACTACCTGTAAATGCATATGTGGAAGTCGTGGACACACATACCCCAATGTCAGAAGGAGATTACAACAGCTATCAAAAGTAATCTTGACAGATAGACAAGCTCAGGCAGTTCTAAGTTATACTAGGTGCAGATGTCCCAAGTATCAAAAGGATTCTAAGAAAATGACAAGAGACTACTTTGCAGTGCATTGACAATTAAGGAAGTCAAATAGACTGGTGGTTAAAGACAATTGCATTGTAATTCCAAACAAAATTAAATGGCAGATCCTAAGACTCATCTATGAATAACATCAAAGATTAACTAAATGTTATGAACAGGCTGACAAGTCAACATTGTGACTGTCCAGCAGACAAGCCATAAAGAAAAAGTATCTTCATGTGAACATTGTACTTGCAATGAACCTTTAATAACAACATATCTACCAGATAGACCTTGGAAAACATTAACTACAGATGTATATGATTTCAGAGGGTATCACTACCTGATCGTCATGGACTGTTTTTCAAGATATATAGAAATAATGTAATTGAAAGTCATAATATGTCGAAATACTACTGAGTAACTGAATTGCACTTTTGCTCATTTTGATATTCCAGAAAAAATAGTGACAAACAATAGACCACAATTCACTGCTGCAGAATTTGTCAATCTGAACAAAATACTATTTTGATTATATTATTAACAGCCCACATTTCCAAAAGTGAATGGAGAAACTGAAAGAGCTGTACAGATAGCCAAGAAAATCCTGCATTAGAAAGATCCATTCCTTGCTCTGCTGAGTTAGAGACCACCACCTGTACCAGCTACAGGATATACACTAGCACAATTGCTGATGGGAAGAAATCTTTGGAAAAGAAACTATCTGCAAAATTGCCAGAAATGAAAGTAGTCAATAAGATTTTTAAAAAAGGCTAAAATAGTTTATGAACACTTTACAGCAGACATCACATAGTTAAAGAATTGCTGAGTCTAGAACCTTGTGATAAAGGAAGACCTGGGGAACTACAAACCAATCAGCCTCACTTCAATCTCTGGAAAAATCATAGAGCAGATCCTCAAAGAATCCATTCTGAAATGCTTGGACGAAGATAGAAGGATCAGGAACAATCAGTATGGATTCACCAAGGGCAAATCATGCTTGACCAACCTGATATCCTTCTATGATGAGATGATGGGATGTGTGGATGTGGGAATAGCCTTCGATATGATATACTTTGACTTTAACAAAGCTTTTGGTATGATTTCCCACAGCATTCTTGTCAGCAAGTTAAGGAAGTATGGTTTAGCTGAATGGACTGTAACATGGATAGAAAGCTGGCTAGATCATCGGGCTCAGTGGGTAGAGATCAATGGCTTAGGGTCTAGTTGGCATCCAGTAACTAGTGGAGTACCTCTGGGGTCAGTCCTGGGGCTGGTTCTGTTCAACATCTTCATTAATGATCTGGATAATGGGATAGATTGCACACTCAGTAAATTTGTGGATGACACCAAGCTGAGGGGAATGGTAAACACACTGGAGGGCAGGAATAGGATTCAGGGAGACCTAGGTAAATTAGAGCATTGGGCCAAATGAAATCTCATGAGGTTCAACAAGGAAAAGTGCAATAGGACAGAAAAATCCCATGTACTGCTACAGGCTGGGGACCGATCGGCTAAGTAAGCAACACTGTAGAAAAGGACCTGGGTATTATGGTCAATGGGAAGCTGGATATGAGTCAACAATGTGCTCGTGTTGCCAAAAAGGCCAATGGCATATTGGGCTGCATCAGCAGGAGATTTGCCAGCAAATTGAGGGCTGTGATTATTCCTCTCTATTCAACGCTGGTGTGGTTGCATCTGGAATATGGTGTCCAGTTTTGGGCTCTACACTACTGAAAGGATGTTGACAAATTAGAAAGAGTACAGCAGAGGGCAATTAAAATGATTAGGGGGTTGGGGCACATAACTTACGAGAAGAGACTGAAGAAACTAGGCTTATTTAGCCTGCAGAAGAGAAGTCTGAGGGGGCATTTGACAGCAACCTGCAACTACTTGAAGGGGTGCTCCAAGGAGAAGGGAACTAGGCTGTTCTCAGTAGTAACAGAAGACAAAACAAGGAGCAATAGTTTCAAGCTGCAGCTTTGGCGGTTGAGGTTGGATATTAGGAAAACTTGCTCACTAGGTGGGTGGTGCAGCATTGGAATGGATACCTAGAGAAGTGGTGGAATCTCCATCTTTGGAAACATTTAAGGCTTGGTTTGTCAAAACCCTGGCTGAGATGATTTAGTGGGATTGGTCCTGGTTTTAGCAGGGGGTTAGACTAGATGACCTCATGAGGTCCCTTCCAACCCTATAATTCTATGATTCTGTGATTGGCTACATATCAAATTGGATGGAGAAAACAAGGATGGACAACTTCATCAGTTGTAATGAAAAAGAGTTCAGCTCTCAGCTCATATATGATGGAGATGGACAGTGGAGAGTTCAACAGACACCATTGACACCTACAGTTTGTTCTTCAGAACGAACAATCAGCAGAACAAGCTCATCAGCTGGCAGATGCAGAACACCATGACTCAAGGATTTTGAACCAACTACAGCAAGGCATTGCAGAGGACCAAGTTGTTAAACATTCAAATCAGATCATGTAATTAGAAAACCACTACAATTCAGAGACACTTAACAGACTGATAAGCAATGACAGTGCAATAGGGTAAATATATTAAATGTCAAGAAAGCAGAACTTAAACAGGAAGATGGAATGGAATGCCAAACTGTTTTGTACAGTTCTGCCACTAGGTGACAGTATGTGTAAAATATCTTGTTTAAAGTTAAGCTTAGCAGCACAAAACAAGAGCACTGAAAAAGTCTTATGATGAACACATCTGGTGCATATAAGAAAGCAATAAGACCAGTCTATATCTGGTACAGGAGCATGACAGCTGGGGCTCCAAAATGCTGCATAATAAATAGCTAAATACATTTTTAAAAATTGCTTTACTGCCGCTGAGAAAGAGAAGAATGCTTCTGAAAGCTTACTGTGCTAAGCAGTAGACTGCAAAGTAAAGTACTGTACTGCAGGAAGCTATTAGAATTGCATTAATCCATGGAATCAGCAATGACATGCCAAAACCTTTAAAGTTTCATATTGCATCCAAAGAGTGTTTAAGGAAAAGTACTTGGGGAAAAAGGAAAACAATACCAGCAAAATAAGTTATTTTGTCCTGGCGCTTTTTCATGTCTCAGCACTTTAATTTATTTGGTATAGTCCTATTCTTTTATCTGAATTCTAATGTCATTGTCTGAGCTTATTTATCCCAAGAAGTCTTCACATTGGATCCATTACTCATGTTTATGGTGCATTATGCCATGTTAGTGAAAAATCCCTGGCAATGTGTTCAGATGTTAAAGCAAGTTATTTTTTATTTACAGGCATTTCTAAGGCTTTGTCTACACTACCAGCTTCTGTCAGTTTAACTACATCACTCAGGCGTGTGGAAAATTTACACCCCCAACATGACCCCTTTATAGTGACCTAACCTGCAGTATAAACAGCTCTATGTCGACAGGAGAGGTTCTCCTGTTGACATAGCTGTCACTTCTCATGGAGGTGGATTAGATACACCAATGGGAGAAGCACCTGCACAGCTATGCCTCTGCATGCTTTTAAGTGTAGACCTTCCATCAAGTACCAGACTGTATTTATGCATCTTATCAATGTTAGTGAAGTGAGTTTCAACAGTTAGGAAGGATGGTCTTGTGGATAAGGCACTGGTTTGGTAGGTGTGTATGCAATGGTTAAAGTATAATTTGGCAGGCCCCAGAACCCTCCCAATCTGGTGGGACCTCTCCCACACACCTGGGCTCCCTCCTGCACCCCAGCTACTGCTTCCACTATCCATTTCCCTGTCCCCAAAATCCACTCCAGTGCCCAAAATCCACCCCCAGCCCCCCAAATCCACCCCCAATACCCATCCCTTACCCTCAATACACACCCCCAACTCAGCTGGCCTCAGTACTCCTCCCCCCTGCACAAGCGGGGCCACCCTGGTACTCACCAGCAGCACGCTAGGCCGGGAAACTGCAGCCTGCACATGCACAGGGGAGCCTGCCCCCTTCCCCCTGCCTGCCGGAAAGTGGCAGAATGCTGTTCCAGGGCCCACTATTTTTAGGTGCCCAGTGTTCAGGCTCCTAAAAATAGAAAATGGTGCCGGAACGCTGCGTTCCGGGGCCCACTATTTTTCAATGCTCAATTCCGGCACCATTTTCTATTTTTAGGGGGCCCAGAACACTGATCCCGTAAAAATAGTGGGCCTGAGAATGGTGTTCTGGGCTGTTCTGGCATACTTTAACCCCTGTGTGTATGTATATTCAATTCCTTGGCAACCCAAGGCAAATCACAGTCTCCATATGCAAAGGGGAACAGTAATGCTTTCCTATCTTACAAGGGGGACATCATAGTAAATTCATAAATATTTTGGAGATGGTCAGAATGCTCTTATTATTTTTCCTATTTTGCATATCTGGAAACAGGCATAGAAGGACTGAAGTTCAGCTTTAAAAAATCACCTCAATTTTTAGGAGTCAAAACCTTTTTCTCACAAGGAGAGCCTGGAAGCAAGCACTTCTCCAACTTCAAGTTGCTTTATTTCACCCTCAAAGGAGCTAGAGAGGGAAGTTTTCAAGGATATTGTAGGAAGACATGGCTTGGGTGCAAATATAAGCCTCATTTTTTTTTAACCCTTTGATAAGATTTCCTCAGATATTCTTAGTTTAGCTCTCACATTCCATCCATGTATTCTGAAGTCTTAAGCTTTTTTTCAGTTGTTTATAGTTTTATCATTTTAATGTCTTATTTTAATCCCTTGTATGAGTTAACAGCCACTGTTTTGCAGAATTTCCATTTGAGTTCTGCTCTGTGAGTTCTGCTGTACACAGGAAATTTTAACAGAAGAACCTGGAAAGTCCCATAAAAGTCTAATAATGTGAAGTACAGCTCAAACTCTATGAGAACCAGATGTGGCACATAGCACATTTAACTGATTGCTTTCTTTTCCAGTAACAGAAGTCCAGAGATTTACAGAGCATAGTTAGATTTAAAGCAGGTGAAGAGTTTAACAGAACTCTGATAAACAAATGAAAAGAATGTATTATTAGAGAGAGATGGGTCTAGAAAACTGAGGGACATAGCAGTGTTGGGTGTTGGTTAGGAATTTTTTGTTGTGTGTTTATTTTTCTTTCCCATGGAAAATGTGGTTAGAACAAAATTGATGTTTTGCATTTTCCATGGATGAATGTTGTTTTCTCCTGAAATTATTTTTTTGTTTCATTTTGAGTAGAGTTAACATTAATCTCTGCATTCACTTGAGCTACTATAGTATCCAATAGGAATGGTCATTCAGGTGCCACAAACTCCCCTTTCTTCTTTATGGGCTGGGCTCTCCAGTCAGATGTAACCTCCCAACATAACCTCCCCACCTAGGACTGCGAAGGACCACCTGACCTCCTCCCCACCCCAGGGCCTCCCACCCCTTACCCCGAAGGGAAATTGGGTTAACGTTATGCTGGGGCTTTGTACCCTTCAGCATAACGTTAGTTGAGCCCACATACGGCGATGGGACCAAACATACATCCCTTGCATTGGGAAGGTACAATTCGGTTGCAGGGCACTAAGCACATCACAAATCACCCCCTACAATGATATTCCTGGTGGTTCCATTGGAATACCCTTCAGGGATTCCTCTTCCTGTGTGGCATTTCTCTAAGAATGCTCCCCTGCATCGCCCCTCCCCCTGGCTGCCCATACCCTTGATAGCTTATGAGGACATGCCTTTGGTGAACCACCCTTCCCTATTTTGAAGGGCTACTGTGCGAGTACCGAGTACACTTTGGCTCATGATATTGGAGGGTCGCCCCACCCCCGACATTCTCTAATGTATTAGGCTGCCTCCAGACAGTGCAATGGAGCACTTCCATGGGGGGTTTGTAAGGGATCATACCCTGCTCTCACATATAGGTTAGGAGTTTCAGCTCAGGATCCTTCACCTGGGGGGGCTCCTCCCCCCCCCCCAAAAAGGATGACGCGAGGGGATCCCAGTGCCAAAAGTCGACCTCCCCTTTTCAGTGTGTCTTGGCATCTACTGTCTCCCTATGATCAAAGGTAAAACACCACCAACTGGCATGCTGTCGGGGTGGGCTCCGTGGTCCTCTTCCCCCTTATCCTTCTGGCTGATTATGTTCACCGGTGCAGGTTGCATCATGTCTTAACCCATTCCGTGAATGCTCTGTCCTTTGGGATTTGTATTAGTGGGCACTGGGTCAATGGTTTTCCTTATCAGGCACACAGTCAGTAGCTAGGGGCGCACCCTTGCTGGTCACCTTCCCACCTCATGTGCCCATGCTCCCTTCCATCTTTCAGAATAGGAGCCTTTGACTCTGCTAATCCCCTGAGGTGGACACATCTCCCCCTCACATTCCAGAGTACTAGAGATTGGTGTAGTCCTGTTTCAGTTCCCCCCTCCTGGTCAATACCCTATGTTGCACCCCGAAGACCAAGTGCACTCCTTTAGTAAATTGCATCATTCTCAGTCCCCTGCGTTCACGGACTCTGAGAGTCCCTCACTCCTTGCAGCACTACCTACCCACCCCTCACATCTAGAGGGGTGAGATCCAACGACTCCTGGACCTTTCCCGTTGGTGGACAGGGACTCTTCTTGGGGCAGACCCCGTATGTTTCCTTACTCACCCCATTCCAGTTAGGGGCAATATTGACCTGGTTAGGAGGACAGCTTTCCCTGATAACCAGGGTATCCACCAAAGTGTTGTGGAGGGCTCCTTGGTTCTAATCTTCAGTGCCAGTTTTCACCCACCAATCCCACAGGAGCCACTTGTTACTGTCGCTGACCAGTGACAGTTCTCTCCTTTCCTTCTTGTGTTTCGACAGATAGATGTAGGTGCTCAAATCCGGGATCCATCTGTTTCCTCCTGGCTTTGCCCAGTTCAGGCCTAGGGCAGTCAGCAGCCCTTTGGCCTTGCTACCCACCTCTTCTTATAGGGCAGTATCTCCCTTTCCCCAGGAGGATCATCCTTTCATGCCCGCCTTGGCTCTGGGGTACTTAACAGAGGGAAATAACCATTCCCATTTTAAACTCTACTGCCTCCTTCAAGAATCCTTCTTCCCAGTGCTCAGGAGGCCTTCGGAATCTTACCTCCCTTCCCTCCTTTCGTATGTTCCATAGGGGAAGTGTATGACTTTGGTCCACTCAGGGCCCTTCTCCACCTGCCTACCTGCTAGCGACGGGAGGTGGTTGATTACGGAGGTGATGTAACTTATATGCAGAGGCACCACTATACATTGTGCCATCCCCCTCCCTCCAGTGCTGCATCCAGCCAAGTGAGGTCAGTTCCTCCTACATTCCAACCATGGGATCTTCCTTCTCGCTGACATCTTTAAAGGTGATACTTTGACCCCTTAACACTGTGGGCTCATACAAACATTCCCTGGCCCCACGGTCTCCCTGTCCCTTCAGCTACCAGTGGTCACACCTTTCTGTGGGCCTCTGAAGGCATTCTCGGTACCTCGGTTCCTGTGTTGGCATTTGCCCATCAGGTAAACTATTCTTGCCAGGTGTTATTTGGTTCCTCCTACACAACCTCGTAACCATTTCCCATACATGGGACAACAGAAGGGTCTCCATCTCTCTGTCTCTCTCTTTTACTGGTTCTTGGTATCGGTCAGTAGGCTGAGTTTTTTTTCTGGACTCCACCTTAGCCTTCCTCGTCAAATCAGCTAA
>ML681979.1:62976859-63032276 GCA_007922195.1 Podocnemis expansa | reverse complement strand
AAAAAAACAACAAGCAGTTGTGCGGCACTTTAAGACTAACAGATTCTCCCACGAAAGCTCATGCAAAAAATAAATCTGTTAGTCTTAAAGTGCCACACAACTGCTTGTCGTTTTTTCACCTTGCTTTGGCCTTACCACCAGCCTTTTATATCCCTCATCTGGTGCCGCCTAACCAACTCCAGAATTCACCACCACATCTCTTCTCCACAATAAGGTTACTTTAGGCTTCCCTCTGCCCTGCTGGTCACAGACAGGGTGCACTCAAGTGGCACAGGCCTCTATCCTTCCCCACTTAGGTCAGGCTGTTCATCCTACCAGCTCCTCTATGCCAGGGGTTCGGCCATTTTCAGGGGTTACTGTGCCAAAGGCAGGAAAAAAACCCAGCTCTGCCGGCCATCCTCCAGTACAGCTAGCAGTAACCTATCACTGAATGTGTCCCATCAGCAATCGAGGAAGAACAGTGGGTTACTTACCAGTAACAGTCCTTCTTTGAGATGGGCTGCTCAGATTCATTCAGAACCCTCCCAACCTCCCCACAAGTTGGAGTTGGTGACTTTTAGGGACCGAGGAGGTGCAGGGCTGTGGCCATATATATAACCACAGGGTGGCCAGGGGGCATTGGCCACCGGATCTGTTCTGACAGGCTAGGGCTAAAAAGGTTTCTGACCAATCATGCGCTGAGGCACATACACCACCTATCACTGAATGAATCCAAGCAGCTCATCTCGAAGCAGGACAGTTACTGTTAAGTAACCCATCGTTACACCTTACCCAGAGCCAGAGTGGGGGGGGGGGGCGGGGGGCATGAATTGTGACTTTCAAGTCTGTTTGTTCTCTGGTCTTCACCTGTGGTATCTGAGCTAAGTGCTGCTGCTTAGCCTGGATTTATAGTAAAGAAAAGTGTTACCCCTTAACATCTCTGGTGCAGTTTTCCCATCTTTAAAATTAGGATAATTGCATATATCAGTCTCAGGGTTATTGATAAGGTTTTGTTAGTTTCTGTCAAATACTTTACTTTGATCACAAAAATCATCCATGAACAGGATAAGTACTGTTAACCTTCTGTGGGAGAATTTCCAGTCTCCAATGTTCCTTCTTACCCCTAAGATCCAGCAAATCATATAGAGGGAGAGGTTGCAACTGAAAGTCTACTTTAGAGACAATGTTAATAAAAACAGAGTTTGAGGCATCTGTTTGGAGGACTCTGTGTGAGCTGTGCGCCAGTGAAGTTTAATTGAAAACATGGGCTTCAAACTGAGGAACACTCAGCTGATTTTCCACAGATGTTTCTTGGGAGCCAGATGGCAGACTGTAATGAAACTAAAGATGTTTTGAAAAACAGAATAAGGACAGAGAGAGAAACAAAGGCCTGGAGTAAAATTTTCAGAACTGTCTAAGTGACTTTGGAGCTTAAGTCTAGTGTCAAAAGTGACTCAGGCATTAAGGTATTATGGAGATTTACACAGTTAAATCAATTTAACTTATATCAATTTAATAAAATCAATAGAAAAATAATTAAATTGATTTAATTTAAATCTATTTAACTGGTCCACACCAAAAAAAAACCAAATCGAAATAGCACGTCCAGAGACAGGACTAGCTATTTCAATTCAGGAGAAGGGCACCATGGGAGGTGTGGCAACATGGCCCCCTCACTGGGCCATGCCCCCACCCAATATATAGAAAAAGGAAAGCACCTGAGAAAGAGAAGGGCAAAACCATTAAATCGATTTAACAGTTAAATTGAAATAACATGTCCGCACTGTGTTAATTTGAAATAACAATTTCGATTTAACCATCATATCGATATAATACTAGGTTTTTAAATATTGATATAACTTTCCTTTTATCAGAATGAGGGAGCTCCTCATTTCAAAATAAGGGAACGTCTTGTGGACCTACCAGTTTTTAAATTGAAATAACCAGCATTATTTTAATTTAAACAGTGTGTGTGGACATACCCTGAGTGTCCACATCTCTTAGGCCTGGTCTACACTAAGTTCCAAAGGGGCAACCATGTTAGTCTAGTCCCACCAAAAAAAAAAAAAAAAAAACGAGTCCTGTGGCACTTAATGACTAACATTTATTTTTTGCATGAGCTTTCATGGGAGAAAATCCTACTTGGTCAGATGCTTCGAAGATGGGGGAACTTACAGAATGGAATGAAAATAAATTCAGGGGACTGTAAAACATGGGATCAGGTCAAACAGTAACAGCAAATCAGAGCAGTTGTTAAGGTTCAAACCCTGGGAAGGCTGAAGTCAAAGTACCTGTTGTAACGGGAAAAGAACCCATAGTCTCAATTTAATCCTGCTTTCACACAGTCTAATTTGCATATTATTTCCAATTCAACTGTTCATCTTTGAAGTCTTGATGTCCCACTGATGTCCCTGAATATGGTCATTAACAAATCATTTACAGAGTTATTAGAAAGATGGAAGTGCTCAGCAACTGGTTTTTCTGTTTTGTGCTCTCTGATATCAGTTTTGTATTCATTTATGCTTTTGCTTGGGGATCGCCCTTTTTATCCAAGTATAAGGTGTTGGGGCGTTTCTGGCACAGATTACATTAGTAGATGAGCAGGTAAATGAGCCTTTGATGGAGTAGCTGGCTTGATTAGGACCTGTGATGGTATCTTTTGTGAAGATATGTAGGCAACGTTGTCAATGTGGTTTATTGCAGGGGTGTGGGCCTGTTTTAATGTTTCTGTTGTTAGATCTGTAGTTGCTGGTGAGTATCTGTTTAAGGTTGGGTGGCTGTCAGTAGGAGAGGAGAGGTCTGTCTCCCAAGGCTTGGAAGAGTGAGGGATCATCTTTTAGAACAGGCTGTAGGTCCTTAATGATCTGTTGTAGAGCTCTGACATGAGGGTCATATGTGGTGACTAGTGGCGTCCTATTGTTTTCTTTTTTGGCCCTGGCCTGCAGTAGATGACATTGGGGTACCCATTTGGCTCTGTCAATTTGTTTTGTTACTTCCCCAGGTGCGTACTGTAGTTTCAAGAAAGCCTAATAGAGACCCTGAAGATGTCTGTCTCTGTCTGAGGGATCAGAGCAAATCTAGTTTTATCTTTGGGCTTGCTGAGCACTTCCATCTTTCTAATCACTCTGTAAATGATTTGTTAGCGACCATACTCAGGGACGTCAGTGGAACATCAAGGCTTCAAAGAGAAGCAGTTGAATCAGAATTAATATGCAAATTAGATCATGTGAAAGCAGGATTAAATCAAGACTATGCATTCTTTTCCTATTACAACGGTGGGTTACTTACCAGTAACTGTCCTCCTTTTGAGATGGGCTGCTCACATACCTTCAGTTATAGGTGTTTACGTGCTGCAGCGGATGGTAGCTCAGAGAGTCTTTAGCCTTAGCCTGTCAGGTCAGGGCACATAGCCAACACCCCCTCTGTGCCACAACATGGCTATATAAGTGACCGCAATCCTGACCCTCCCAGTCCCCTATACTTGCACCAACTCCATTAGCGGGGACAGTGGTAGGGGCCTAAATGTATGTGAGCAGCCCATCTCGAAGAAGGACTGTTATTGGTAAGTAACCCACTGTTTTTCTTCAAGTGCTGCTCACATCATTCAGTTACAGGTGACTGCTAGTCATACCCAAGGATGGTGGGAGGAGTTACAGTCTGCCCACGCTGAGTATGGCTCTGCCCAACGCGACATCCTCTCTAGCCTTTTGGATGATAGTGTAGTGCATCATGAAAGTATGTACTGACTATCGTGTAGCTGCCCTGCAGACCTCTTGAATCGGGACCTTGGTGAGGAAGGCCATTGACAACTCATGAGCCCTGGTAGAATGGGCCCTAACAGTCCCAGGAAAGGGCGTATTCAACCTTCCATAGCAGTCTTTGATACAGTTCAATATTCATTTGGAAATGCACTGTGAGGACACTGTAAGACCTCTTTTGTGTTCGGTGACTGCCACAAAGAGTTGGGAGGTTTTGCGGAATGGATGCATGAGCTTGTGTATGTTAGGAGCACTCTCTTCACATCCAGGGTATGCCACCTCCTCTGGTTCTTTGTAACCTGAGGACCTGGATAAAATACTGGCAACCAAATCTCCTGATTGAGGTGGAAAGGAGTAACCACATTAGAGAGGAAGGAGGGGTGGTGTTGAAGAACAACTTTGTTGGGAAAGAACCTCGTATATGGGGGTTCTGAGGAAACAGCCTTTAACTCTGAAATCCTTTTAGTGGAAGTGATTGCTACTAAGAAGGCCACCTTCCAAGAGAGGACCAGTAGGGTACACGAGTCCAAGGGTTCATACGGGGGGGCTCCGTTAGAGCCTGGTGCAACATGTTCAGGTCCCAAGGAGGGATGGGTTCACAGGGTTGTGGGAAAAGGCTTTTGAACCCCTTTAGGAACCTAGTGGAAGTAGGATGAGAAAAACCAGGGGTCCCATCTACCTTTTCGTGGAGGGTTGAGATCACTGGTAAGTTGACTCTCAGTGAGGAAGGAGAGAGTCCATTCACTTTTCCTACTTATTAGACAGTGAAGACCCTCAGAATTTCCTCTGAAAACACAGATATGATGTTTGGATGACAAATCAGTGCTTTGACTTATTTGATAAACCACTTAAGTACACACATATGCTTAAATCCCATTTATTTCAGTGGCTATGTCAACACTTGAGGGCTCAGGTAACCTGACTTAATAAGGTCAACTTAAAGTCGACTTTATTAAGTTGACTTAGTGAGGCCCCATTTGTTTACATTATACCCATTTGTTTAAGTCAACTTTATAAAGTCGACTTAAATGGCTCTAATGCACTAAGTCGACTTTATTAAGTCAACTTTATTAAGTCAACTTTAATGGGCACATTGTGTTAAGCTGACTTAATAAAGTTGACTTAACACTTAAAGTCAACTTTAGGGGCAGGAGTTATTAAGTCGACTTAGACAAGTGCTTAAGTTGACTTAATGCACTCCAAATGTGGCGGCCAGGGATTTGCTTAAGTCAGCTGAAGCCTGCTTAAATCAACTAAAAAGCAAACCTCCAGTGTAGACACAACCAATGAGACTTAAGCACATGTTTAAAGTTAAGTGCTTTCTTGAACAGGCATGATTTCCTGAATCAGAGCACTAGTCCCAAAAAATGATTTCTTTAAAGCACACATGCATTTCTTGCTTCTTTTATAAGCCTTATGAAGATGGAATAAACCATGCAGTATTTTGCTGACAGAACAATCAAAACACAGAAACACATACTTGCAGGAAGTCTGAATGAGGCTCTATTTTGGTATGATTTTCTATTATAAACACAGGCTTTAAGTCTGTATCTTGAAATGCTTACTTAAGTAGAATTTGATATTGTTTCTGCTTCCTGATTGGAAAAGTCTCAAATCTGCAATAAGCCTTCTACACAGGTACTCAGATACATGGAAGCTAATTATGTGCCTAGGCAGACACTTTCAGATATAAAGAGCTCCAGCCTTAAAAATGAATGTTTGGGGAAAGCAAAGAAAGGCAACTGTCAAAATGAACTTGCAGTTATATGGATGAATATTTGTTCATGAATAATTTTCTACTATGTTAATCTGACTCTGACCAAATAAGGGCTGAAGGATTTGGCTTATGATATACAGAAATTATTTTCCATAATATTCTGCTTTATAGATGTAGAACCAACTTCTCTGATGTTCTACATAATGAATTAAAACTTCACTGAAGGCTGTGCCCATTTAGTACCACAGAGGAGTTGGCTTCTTGGTCTCTAACAATGAGTGCATAAGGGGAAAGGTCTGACTGTATAATAAGATGCATGGCAGAACTGAGAACTGACTTAGCAGTTTGTCTGTCTGCTTGGGGCTATGTGAACTTTTCTTCCTGAAAGCTGCTGCCTCCCTAGGCTACGCTGGTAACCGGTACTTGACAAAGGGCCAGTATTGCGGTCCTCACACAATAAAACGAAGATGATCAGTCTAACACCATCAACAACGAACACTAACACTACACCTGGTCAGAGTCACTAACTTCACTACAAAAAACCTAAACTGATATTGACACTAGATCTTATATGTTTATTATACTCTGATATTGCAGGAGAAAAGAAACTTAAATGCAGACTAGAACTTTTCTTGCCTTGATCCCAATGAACATATTTACTGAGAACAAAATAGATGGGTGGAAGAAATTTGCCTGTTTCATAACCAAGGAGAGAGAGAGTACTACATAAAAGCCTGTCAGTCACCCCAGGGAAAAGAGCTCAATGGCTGCTTTGCCTCTAGTTTGTACAAGTTTACTAAAATATTTGCAGAAAGGCAAATGTGGTTGTGACACCCATGTGCTGAATTGCAAATCCTTAAGAGAAATCATAGGACTTTGGGGTAAAATGCACTTATTTTGAATTTTAGGATCACAATCCCCTAACTTGCACTCTGTTCATTCATCTCACCCTAGACTTATTCTAACTTCCCAAAGTTTTACCAGCTGCACTCATTAAAGTCCGCCTGCCACAAAAATATTTTTTTCTCAGTATGTGGAATTTCCTCCCAGTTCTTCAGTCTTCCATTGGATCAAGTCCAAGGACAGCTAACACTTTGCAGTCCTGCACCAGTGGCATGTTTAAGTTTCACCATTTCAGAACCCTACAGAAGCAGAAATGGGAGATTCCTACATTACATAGGAAGAAGTTACAGATTTCCAGTGAGAGGAAAAAACTAATGATGATGCATTATTTAAATTAAATAGCTATCTTATGATTTTTTTTATTTAAATATCATGGAATGCTATGTGTTGTATGCAAAAAACTATTACATTTCTTGGCATTGAACAAGTCATTTAATCAAAATCTATGTGGAATTCTTTATATTGTTAGGAGTCTCACCCAAAGCCCCCTGAAGTCAACTGAGATTCCCATTGACTCCAGTGAGGTTTGGATTACTTTCTTTCTAGCTTTCTTCGACAGGCATATGTTCGGGAACAAAACAATACTGCATGCCTTAAGCAGTCCAAAATGTCATTCTTCATGTAGCATGACCTCACGCTTATGTTGTGTGTGAGAGGTCGTGCTGGGCAGAGGATGCCATTTTAGGGCCAGACTGGAATCATTTCACAGGCTGGATTTGGGCCAGTTAGATAGTGCACAGCCAATTGAGTGCGCATTGTGTTCTTTGCATACAGAGATGGCAAGCAACTGGCTGGGAGAGAAAGAAAGTATAGTGAAAGAGGCCGCTATCTGAAAAATATAAAGATTAAAACAGTTAAAAATATACCATGTTAGCAAAATATTTAAAGGGGCTGAGACTGGCTATTAGCTATACTATTTCCTGTCCATCCACAAAGTCCAGCATTGTCTCCCTTTCCTCGCTGATGTCCTTCTTGCCATCTTCAACCAGTCTATGAAGGGTGCTGTAGTGCTGCTCACTGCTGTTGAAAGAGTAGAGTTGAGAAGCATCTTCCCATGCTTGGAAGGTTGGCATGGGAAAGGCTTCTGGTTCTTTGTTCTCAAAAAAGCTCTTCAAATTTCGTTCACTCAGTTTGGTAGCATATAGTTGGAAAAGCTGTTCCAATTGTTCTCTCTCCTTCTCTATGTAGATCCTCCAGAACTTCATTTGGAGGTGGCTGATTTTAGATTGGCATCTGGCACAACAAGTAGTTAACAGAGACAAAAGAGCTGTAGTGACTATCACACACCACCCTATAACCTGGAAAAAAAAGAATAAACAGACCACATGCTTTAAAAAGCCCTGAATTTAAATTTCTCTTAGATCAGGAATAACTAACATAATCACAGTTCTTCATGGTGAGGACACAGTATTTTTTCCTTAGCCGCAGTGCAGATCAGGAATGTATATTTCTTTTTATTCATTTTGTACTCAAAATTCCCACCAATGTCAACAGGAGTTCTATATTTGGAGCAAAAGTAAAATCCACCATAAGTAAGGATCAAAAATACCGAATGTCGTATGTTTTGTATTTTACTTTGGACCTGTGTGGTTTTAAAATTATAGTTTATTATTTGTATTACCATTGTTCCTGCAGGTCCCGACTGCGATAAGGGTTTTATTGTGCAAGTGCTGCACATGCACATAGTAAGAGACAGTCCTTGCCTCAGAGAGTTTACTGTTGAAATAGAGAAGAGAGATAAAAGGCAGGAGAAAGGGACTGCATTAATCCTGTATGCCTGGTAGGGAACTGAGATGAAGAATGATGAAGTGACTTATCAAAGGGCACATAGGAAGTCACTGGCAGAGCCAGGAAGTGAATCCAAATCATGAGGCCACTGCTTTACAAGACCATCCTGGGGCTTTTATAGTTTTCTCAATTTATTAATTGAAAACCCAAGAAAAGTCTAACTGTGAAACCACAGAATTTTAAAAATGCTGTGTTATTTTAAAAATGAAGTTTCCCTGCAGCAGAATAGTGTCTTATTTATATAACTCCATCTTGCTAAATAGGTTAGAGAAGATGACGTCAAGGATTTAACTGCACTGGTTTCATCACAGAAATATATGGGTTTATAATATGTTTGAAAATGCCCATTATGTTTCATTACACAAAGGAAAATGTAGGTAGGCAGAAGAGGTAAATTAGCACTAAAGCTGGGTAGGTAATAGTTTTTCTGTCCCACAAGAATGTTGAGATTTCAAAAAATTTTCCCATTCTGGATTACTGTGTAAAACTGAAAATTTAAAATTTTTCACACAATGGTACAAAATAAATGTATACTGGATTAATAAAAAATTTTTGTTTCAATTTTAAAATTTTTAATGATCTTCTTTACTATAAATTAATTAAAATTTCAAGACAAAAATTCAAACACAAGACCTGGAACATCCTTTTAGATATGTCAAAATATATCTATCTGACAGTTTAAAACCTTTTGTTCTAAGTATTCTTAGTATCGGGCGATTTACTGAAGCCAATCTTTTCTTGCAGCATTTCAATAAGAGTTTCATAGGTCAGACTCTAGTCACCAACCCCACACAAACACACCCCAGCCTTTCCAAATTGAAAAGCTCAGCTGACACAATTCAATTGCACAAAAATGTGTATTTTCATAAATTTGAATACCTTAAATGTTGCTTTTAAATGGAATTGTCATTTTCTAGTGACCTCTAATAGTAATGATGTGGAGATCTGCAACCTGTCATGTATTAATAACTGCCAGGTAAAATCTCTATTTACCGGAGAGAAATATGTACACAATTTTTTCATAGAAATGTGTAAAACAGAGAATGCTGATGAAACATTTAATTTTTTCTTGCCTAAAAAATGTTGAGGAGAGGTGTTTAAAGATCCTCCTCAATCTGCTTATTTTCAAATCTTGCTAATAGAATCTGTGACATGAATTTATTCCCATATAATGTATCCTTTTAGCACCTCAGTATTCCCCTTTGACAAGGAGAACTCTGCACTTCTGTGATCTAGCTGCTTATGCATAATTGACTAGCTTGATTACTTTCATCGTTTACCATACATGCAATTTAAGACCAATAAACACACATACAAGGTTTTTAATTCTAATTTTCTGGACACTGATTTTTTTTTTTTTTTTTTTTTAACAATAAAGTATACTTTGCAGTGTTTGCAGCCCATGTATTTCAGGGTTTTACCAGTGCATTAGGACCTTAAAATTAAACTGTTTCCAGCATTGGCAACAATTATAGATTGATGTGATTGTTGTACGATGACAATTTTCTGACTCTGCAATGTATTTCTTCTGTTTGGTATGCAATATTGTGACATGCATCTTTCTCTCATTTCCTGTGGTCTATTTCTCCTTTTAATTTCTTTGGTTCTTTTTCTCTAAGTTTCCTTATACAACAAAGCAATGAACAAATAGAAAACAGAATTCTGGGGTATGAGGGAATAATGTGGCTTTATCTTTGTGTGGGTTTGGTTATTTCCTTGGAACTGTTACAGTTCAATTTTCCTGCTTACAACAGAAACATTTCATACAAAAGTGAAACTAACTAGACCATTTTCATTACTGAAGATGAGAGAAATATAAAATTAAATAAGTATTGTAAACTCTGCATTGGAAATCAACTGTTGAAAAATTGTTTTGGTTTTAATAGTCTAAGATGTGATTTGTAACAGAATTTAAAAAAATATTGTAATAGATTTACTTTAAAAAAAACCAGACAATATCATTTTGACTGGATAACATCCTAGGGATCTGGCTTTTTATTTATGTACTTCTGTCTCCTCTAGCAGTACAATAGGCATTCTCTTCCACTAAAGAAAGAAATATCTTTATTTTAATTTTCTTACTCATCAGCTGTAATACCTCAGGAATAAGACATTACTCTACTTGAGCATGTTTATAGACCCTCATTGAACCTCATTGATTCCATTTTGATTTGTTGCATTTTACAGGCATTTTGATTTGACATTATTATTTTAGCACCTCATATTGGGATCTCATGCTGGTAAATCAAAGGAATAATACAAAGCTTTATTCTAAAAAGCAAAGCAGTTATTCTGTATTTCTTACCTGAGACTGCGCTTGAAGCGTCAGTTTTAATTCCTCACTCTCTGAAGAGGACATGGTGGTTTTGCCACAAACTACTTTGTGCAGCTCTTCCCAGCACCTGACAGATTTGTTATTGCAGAGCATGTTTAAGTACCCAGGATATTTCAAACCACTCATGGCACATTCATAAAAAGTTCCATTGAGCAAAGCCACAGAAAGCCACATCACAGGGGCTATCAGAACACTTAAGGTGATTTGTCCAAAGACATAAAAGAAACGGCAGGTGTTCCCTTCAGGGAATATTTTCCTAGGATTCACACAGCAGCCTGTGAAAAGTTTCCACATCCGGCTGTTCATGAAATACCCAATAACTAGCAACACCCACGCTGGGGCAAAGAGAAACACCAAACCATAGATGAAGTTTTCATTGCTGCAGGGACACTTGAAAGCAATAAGAGAAAATAAACGTTCGCTTCCCACTGTCAGTAGAGCCATAAAACTGTAACCAATGGCAGTTTTCTGGTTAATAAGGAATTTCAGAACTGTTTGGATACCATCCATGTTTGATGTCCACAAAAGAGGGGGAAAAAAACAAGGCTTTGTTTATCCTGAAGCAGTTTGTAGCAATGTATCAGGCAGGAGCTCTTGAGAAGAAAAATTCCCAGTTAATGTCTGGGTTAGTGCAGCCTAGATAAAATGATGATGTCATTGTAAATTCTTCCTCATAAATACACCCATGTGGGACTAGCCATTGGCACAACAGATTTTACATATCTATGATAGTATTATTCTGTATTATAACCTGCACATAAACAATGCTCCAGTGTCCAATAAAATCACTATCTCAATTATTATTCCTGTTATTTGACTGTAGCTTCAAATGAAAATGAAACAGGAACACATGCTAAATGATCACAGGCATTTTTGAATCAATCAATCAATCAATCAATCAAATGCTCATCCGCATTTCCAGAAATATATTTAAAGGCTCTGGACATGATTTGGATCTCACATATATTATTGTAAATGATATGTACTCTGACTCCAGGGTAAAACCAGTGTATGTGGAGGGAATCAGTGCCCCTAAATTACATTATCTGGAATCTGATACAGGCCCAGATTCTCTACTGTGTTTAGCTAATGTAAAGTACAGCAGAGTGGAAAGCTGGCAGGGAGCTGGTCACAGTTCTCTGATTCTTTATCTGGCCTCAGCCTTTACTTCTGTTCTCACTGGAATATTTTGGATTTGTTATAGGAAAACTGAACAAAAGAAGGTTGCATCTAAAAGCTTCTAACCATTGATATGCACCATAATTTCAAGTGGCATGTTTTTGTCCCTTCACAGGTTGCTTTCAAGATGTACCTAGGGATCACCCCTAGTGTGAGCAGCAGTAACACATCAGAAAATACATTCATCTTAATTCTGGATAATAACCCTTTAGTGGACTTTGTGGAAGAGCTCCCAGCAGGACGATCTTCACTTAGCTACTGTAACATCCTGTGTGGTGTTATTAGAGGAGCCCTGGAAATGGTAAAGAATTGAACACTGAAGTTTCCGATCTCTGTTGTTACCTATAGATATTGATGGTGGAACCATGGGATAAGCAAATGAAATATCACTTATAAACGTTCAATCCTGGTATCAGACTTAGGAATAGCTACTCCCAGCCCCCACCAAAGATAGCAAGTGAAATTCTGTTCTCAGTTTACCGCAGCATAAATTCAGAATTATTCTATCCAAATAGAGATGTTCTATTTTTACGCTGGTGTAACAGAACAGAATTTGACTCAATATAATAATAGAAGTTATGGGGCATACAAAACACTGCATATTATATTTTCAAATATCAGCTTTTACAAAAGAATAAACAAAAAAAACCATAACTCAAATAGCTTTTTAAACTTTCACACACACACACACACACACACGGACACGGACACGGACACGGACACACGTGCGCGCGCAGTCACCCAGCCACCCCCACCCCCCCAACCCCACACATCCTCCTAGGTACTATAAAATTATCCTAGGTACTATGAAGAATGAAAAGTGAATACAGTTTTATGTACAGGGTTGTAAATCAGTTTTGAGAATCTAGTACCATTTTATAAGGGCATTAACACTTGAATTGATGTGCTGTTATATCATGTGGGAAAATTTGAAATCACAGTATGAAGCTCTCCTGCTTTATGTTTCACATCCTTGAGAAAGCAAAACACCATTCTGATGTTAAGTACTATTGATTAAAATATTAGTATATTATTAAGTGCATAAGGAGGATATATTTTTAACACAAAAGTTATGTGCAATTCTTAAGGATATTTACAGAATTCCTTTATAATGAAACTTTAGAAAGAGGCCCCTCTTGTGGTGGGAAAAAACAGCTTGATGAACTAAATAAAGAAAAGAAGGGAAAATTCTTTAAAAGAAATGACCAGGCCTGTTTTTCTCCAGGTTCACATAGCAGCAGAAGTTACTTTCATTCAAGACAGATTGAAAGGAGATGAAGTGACGGAAATAGGAATTACATTTTTGAAGAAGCACGAAGACAAAAAACACAAAAGAAATAAATGAAGCTGACAGAAGACAGAATTCTCTCTAACATACAGTTTGCCCATTTTATCTGTTTAGGAGGAAAATCTATATAGTGGCAATAGCTTCATTGATTCAGGAACAGTCACACCAATCAATGGTTAAAGTATAATTTGAGGGGCCCTGGAACCTTCCTAATCTCTGGGCCCCCTTCCTGAATTGTCCAGGCCCCCTTCATGCATGTGTGGGACCAATTTATCTAGATTCTGGAATCTAGGCCCCAGAACTCTGGCCTGTCAGATTTTCTGGGGTGTTCTGGATTACTTTAACTCCTGCTTAGAATGGTAAAAATAACTAGAAAATATACAAAAAAAAAATACAGATGATTTTTATCACCACCTTGCCAAACTCAGCATAAACTCTTAAGGGCCAATTTCTTTCTCAGGCAAAACTCCCACTGATTTTTATCAGAAGTTTTGCTTGAGCAACAATTGTGTGACTGGCCCAAAATCTCCATCTTAATTCCTGTTCTTTTTCGTTAGAAATGAGACTGTATTTTCCAGTTTGCTCATTAGTGATGTTTCAAAGACATCAAGTACTTACACATCAAGTACTTTGTTTATACTAATATGCTTTTCTTTCTAGCCCTTATGATTGTGAATAAGAAATTGTTTTGCTTTAAATACTTTGTGCACTCTCTCATTCCAATGCATGTTTCTTTGTTTCCTTGTGATTACAGTTTTTCCTTCATTTACCAATTCTACTCCCATTGAAATCAAACAGAGATGTGATTTCATGGGGAGCATGTTTTTTGTAGGCAAATATGACTGCATGCAGTTTTCTTTAGGTGTATAACACAGGCCCACAGAATTTCTCTAAATAATGGAATATGAACGCTCTTTGTAACTGAACACCTTGAGCAGTTTTAACTGAAGTATTCTTCTTGCAAATACATAGTTATCAACCTTAAAAAAGCTTGATGTATTATAATGCAGTCATCTTAAATGTCAGCCTTAAATTAGTGAGCCTAGCACACTAATAAATTATGCAAAGCTTACTGTGTCACCAGTTCTTCTTCATGTAGGTATTTACATGGCCTACATCACCTTGATATCTGAGCACCTCAAAATCAATAATTAATTTTAACCTCACAACATCCTTGGGAGGTGTGGAAGTATTGTCCTAGTTTTACAAAAGGGAAATTGACACACAGGATAGGTTAAATGTTTTACCAAACTAATAGAGGAAGTTTGTGGCAGAGCTGGGAATTTAGCTCAGATTTTGAAACTTGGTCCATTGACCTGTTCACTAGATCATTCTTATCCTCTCTCTCTGAGAGCCAGAATTTCCTGCTTTAATTACAATGCAAAATAATCACTATTAATCAATCAATAGAAATGCGCCCATAGTGTTCCTAAAGATTTCTCGGACCCCACAGATCCGTTCCCCACGGGCATCTATCAACCCTTGTGCCCTTGATCAATCAGTGAGAGGCTATTAATAACTCAGAACCAGACCAGGTAACAGTTCAACCATAAACATTTATTAACCAGAGAAACAACAGGGAAGGTGGGGAATGGCAGAAGAATCACACAAGCAACCTCAGGTAAGTACACCGGTCCACCCCCCACTCCCTGGCTGGGTAAGCACCCTGCCACACACAATAAGAACTCACACAACGAACCCACAATTGGTTTTCAGGCAACTTTACAATTGTGCTTCGCCTCCAGGCGCTGGACCCAATCTCCTTGGACTGCCACGCTCCTCCAGACTTGGACCATCTGCTTCTGGGCCTCCTCTGCCCAGTCCTATGACAAATTGTCTATTCACCCACTAACAGAGTCAATGGATCCTCTTCAGGGACTTCCTCACGGTCTCTGTGCCCTCTTCTTCCTTCGGCCGCTTCCAAGGCCTAAATCCATGCCGCGCGTCGGGCCCACGCGCCGAGTCTTCGGACTCTGCCTCGTGGCTCCTGGCTCCCCTCCGTGCGTCGAGCCCACGCACCGAACCTCCGCGCCCTCTCGTGGTTCCTGGATCCGCACCGTGCGCCGAACCCACGCACCGAGTCTCCGGACTCTACCCGTGGTTCCTCTTCTGAAACGCCTTGGTGGTCCAGCTCCTTCTGGTTCTCCCCACTCCTTCTGGTTCTCTGGTCCCTTCCGAACCCCCAGCAGAACCCCCGTGGATCCCCTGATCCCTGGAAGAAGAACCCTCTCTAAGGGGAGCAATCCCCCTTAAATACTGCAGGGTCCCGGCCAATCAACGCTCGGCCTTTTCGCGCTGAAAACCAACTGTCCAACCGTTTCAAAGTAGATGCTTCTGGGCTTTTGTGCGCATGGCCCTTCAGTTTGTTTCACATGGCCCTCTAGTTCTTGCACACTGCCCTCTAATTCAATATGGCAGCCCCCACAGTCCCGGGCTGTTGCCAGGCAGACTTCGCAGCCTTTGGCAGTCTGCCAACAGTGACTGTCCATCATCCAGCCTTACTGAGTTGTAGTCCACTGCTGGGGTGGAGCATACTTAAACATTACCGGCGCAGTATAACAGTTACATAAAATACATACAGCAATGAAACAAAGCCCAATTACCCGCGCACATTACCACGTGAGAGGGGCATCTCAACTGGCATGAAACGTTTCTCCTCAACAGTTCAATTAACAAATAAGTATAAATTTCTCCCCAACAATAGTATGATATATGTGCCTGTTATTGAAACACTTGTCTTTCATCTCCCTTTGCTGTCTTTTTTTGTCTCTTTGGTCCCAGTCCTGCATAGTTATGTGAATGGGTGGATCTCTGTGTCTGGGAAGGTTTCTACTGAAGTCCATACCTTAAAAGAGGTTCTGCCTGCAAGTACTACATTGCAGGATCATGGTCTTAGATCAGTTTTTCCCAACCAGTGTGTCATAGTACATAGGTGTGCCGTCAGGTCTGAGGAAGTGTGCCACAAAATTTTTTGAAAATCTATTCAAAGAGCTCTGGATTGGCTCATTGGTTCATGAATATTCATGAGTTCATTTGGAAATCATATGGTGGTGTGCCTCAAATAAATTAAACGTAGCATGGTGTGCCACAGCAGAGAAAATGTTGGGAGCCCCTATCTTAGATTATCAATCTAGGGGGCAGACATTGGTGACATCCTGAGCCTATTAAAATTAATGGGAGTTTTGCTATTGACTTAAATGAGTCCAAGATTACATGCCATGTCTCTATATCTTCTAGAATTGTTAGAAATGACAGAGCTACATTTCTGCTGCAGTGCTCAATGTAGGCAAGTGAGACGGCACCACTTTACACTATGATTCAGCCAAATTAGTGTAACCCTGCTGAAGTTCCTCTCCATCAACTTATACACAGTACATTTCTAAGAGCCAATGCACATACTTTCGGTTTTAGTTTTCATTATTACACAGGGTATACATGTCCATTAAGTGCTAAGGAAGGACAATGCAAAGGAAAAATAATTAGTATAATTAAAAAAAGAGAAAAGTACCCATTCGAGTCCACACTTTATAAAAGATGAAATTTCCCTTTCTGCTAAGAGTCTGCATAAAGGTTATATGTTACTTAATTTAGTGGAACGTAAGTGGTGCAGAACATAGGTCTCATCTAGTGTGTGACAAAATATTTACAGGGTCAAAAAAGGGAAAAGTACTTTTCTGCTAAAAATCTCAGAGCATAACAATTCAGGTAATTGCAGACTGCCTGTTCCTTAGCCCAGTGAACTCCATGGAATATTTGCCATAGATATCAATGGTGCAGAATCAAACCCTTACTTACAAATCTTTATCCCCTTTCAGGAAATAAACAGGTGTACTGTATACATGGCAATGTTCCCTCTAGGCTGCGCCCATGCGCAGGAGCACAGAAGCCCCAACGCCCTGGCGCAGGCCTCACTGCCGGTGGCGCAGGCTTACAGCTGCGGCTCCTTGCTGGCCCCCAGGGCACATTCTTCCGGCCGGAGTTTAAAATCTCCCCTGGACGTGCTCAGCGCGGGAGATTTTAAACTTCTCTGTGCAGCTGCCTGCCGCCCGGAAGAATGGCAGCAGCGAGGGGCAGGCTCGCTGGGGAGCAGCTCCCGTAGCGGGGGGAGTGGGCTGAGGGAGTGGGGTCAGGGTGCCAGGGGGTCGCAGGGAAGCTGGCTGGAGAGCGCCCAGCTCTGCAACTTGGGGGAGCCCCCCCCCGCCCTCCGCCTGGCCCCTGAGAAAGTGCCCAGGGGGAGCAAGCAGCTTCCCCAGGACTAGGGCTGCCAAACGTCTGGGAAAAGGAGGACGTGTGCTCCTTTCTACCTTCACCTCCTTCGTCCAGCAGGCATTCTAAACATAGGGGATTCTTTTTCTTTTTCCCCTGTTTCTTGGTTTTTAGGAGTAAAGGTGGTTAAAAAAAACAAACAAACAAACAAACAAACCACCACGCCCAACTCAGGGCTGGAATCCCTAAACCTTAAGAGGCTGCACTACACATGAGGAACAAAAGAACCTGCAGCAAAATCAAGGAGGGGAGTGGAACATACCATTTCCTCTCTTCTTAGGGGGGTTTGCAGCAAAAGGTTGTGTGGTTCAGTTAGCTGAGCAACTACCTGTCAGTCTTGGGGTTGTGGGTTTGAGCCCTATGCTGGGCACTTTGGCTGTTTTTTTTTTTTTTGGGGGGGGGGGGGACGACTCTTGCTCCCTACAAAAGGCCTAAATTGGAGGGAAAAATATAGCAAACCCTAACTAAATGCAGGAAAATAATTTATACTGTGAATAACATTACAAGCAGGGACAAAGTAAGTAAAGAAATAAAGGGGCACTTTTGAATTAGTTAGAAACAATGTAGGACATTTTTTAAAATTGTAAAATGGGCTTCTGTGGAAAGTGAAAAAGCAGCAAGTCAGCTTTTTTTCCCCAACTTTTTTGGTGCTTTGCAAGCTTATATTTGCGAATTTAGTTTTTTTAAAACTTTTTTTTAGTTTCATGAGCATTAATGAAAGGATCATGAAAAGCTTTCATTTACTGAAAAAATGAATTTTCAGTACCAGAAAACATCTTGGTAATTTTTTTATTTTAAAATAATTTTAAAAATACCAGACTTAGTACTGTTTTAGTGCTGCATTCATCATCATTACCATTTTCCATGACATAATATGGTAATGATGTTCCCTCTAAGCTGCTGCTGACCAAGTTATGGATGTGCTGGGGGGGGGGGCAGCAGGGAAGGGGCCCAATAAACATTGAGGGCTTTGCTCAGCTGCATCATCACCTTAGAGGGAACATTGATACATGGTGATTAGCAAAGTACAGCACATTCCGATTACTAAGCTCAGGACTCAATATCAACCATAACAAAGCTGAAAAGTGTCAAATTCTATTGTTTCAGTGGTTTTCTTTCTGTTGTATACCAATTCTAGAAAGGAGGAACACTGACAGAATAATATTAGAGTGTATATTTGCTTGTTTAAACAAAGTGAGCTCAGTAAGTAGAAGAAAAGAGAGAACATCACTTGGAAACCTATTTGGTTAGCCCACATGGGACAGTGTATTCCACAGAACTATACTGAGTCCTCTGTTGTGCAATTAGAACTTGGAAGTCATTTGCCATCTTGCCTGGGGACGTGTTACAGAAATTTATTGAAAGAGAGAATTTATGATAGAAAATGGATCATTACCAGAAAAAGGGAAATAAAGCTCAAAAAGTGAAAAATATAGGGAATTAAACTATAATACTAATGAAATCTGACAGCTAAACTGCTTCTCTTTCAGCTATGTTTACCACTCTGTCTTGTGTCTCACTGGAATCATTTTCTTTCATGCTGTCTTCTACTAGTTTATGGAGTGTGCTGAAGGTCTGCTTGTTAATGTACAACGAGTCCAAAGCAGAGGCATCTTCCCAGGCCTGGAAACTTGGCATGGGAAAGGGTTCTGGTTTCTTGTTCTCAAAAAAACTTTTCAGGTTTCGTTCGCTCAGTTTGGTAGCATATTCCTCAAAATATTTTTCAAATTGTTCCTTCTCCTTCTCAGCATAGATCTTCCAAAATCTTTTTTGGAGATGGCTGGTGTTAGACTGGCAGTGACCATAACAAGTGATCGACAATGATAGAAGAGCACCAGTAGCTATCACACACCACCCTATGACCTGTAAAAGGAAGGATAATTTGGTACTGAAGCACAAAAAATAAAAAACCAAACCACCTGACTACAAACTCAAATCAGATTAAAAATAGCTAGTGTTATTCTTGTTCTTACCATTGCATCAGGACTGTGTTATTTACTGCTTCTATAAATGATCAGTAGCAAAGCCTCAAACAGTGAGAAAAATACAAGATTTTTAAAATAAAATGATTCACCAAGAGTCAATTCAGTTCACAAGCAGAAGCCCTGAATTCCTAAGGACTGCACGAAAAGCAAAGATTAAACTGGATGTAAATTTCAGGATCCCATGATCTACAGAACTACTGTATGTAAATATTTTTTGTATACAGCACCTTTAAATTTTGACTTGCTCTAAAAAAAAAAAAATCTCAGCACTTTAAAAATAGGGATTATGAACCTCATCCATAGCCCACTGAAGTCAGTGGAGAGACTACAATTGATGAAAGAGGACTTTGGATCAGGCCCCACTGGTATAAATCCAGAATACATGTAATAAATTTTATTATCTGAAGTTTTACTGAATGCTTACACCACATTATTAGAAATTTCAGAATGATGATTGTACTGTATATATACACAAAGTAATTGCATGCTTGTCTCCACTACTAAATAGTTGAAAGTGAGTTACACATTCTAAAATAATTGCTAGGGTGCTTCATATCTTGCTATAAAAAGGAGAAAGTCTAAATTAAGTGTATTCAAAAGAACAAGGTCTGTAAGTATGGTACAAAACATTTTTCTTCTTGATTTTAAACTTATTAAGTATGTATTCTAATAGAATTGTCACCTGGGGTTTAACATTGTTCTACTGTTGCCTTCAGGGTCAGCCCAAGGCTTGTGCAAGCCATGGGAGCTGTACACTTTGGAGGGACCTTATTGTGTTATGAACTCCACTACAAAATGGCCAGCCACTGACCCAAACCCCTTAAGAGGAGTGGAAGGAGCTCATCTCCTCCCAGTCTCCAAAGCTTTGCCTACCATTCCTTTACTTTTATTAAATCTTTTGCTCACCTTTTTCCCCAGAAATGTAAATCAACCTGAATTCTCTACCCCTATTGCTAAAATTCTCTTCTCCCTCTCATCACATACATACTTTGTAGCACCAAACCCTTCCCAATCTTGATGTGTTAAGCCATTTACAGAAATGTTCCTGAGGCCCTAGATATTTTACTTTTCACACACTCCCACAGTCTGAAGCCTTGCTTGCACTTTAATGAAATAGGTATTTGAAATTATGTCAAATAATAGTTAAACTATCTGGACATTTGATTCTAGGGCCTGATGATAAAAAGAATAACACAGACCACAATTTAATCAAAATAATATCTTACCTGAGATTCTGCTTGAAGTGTTAGTATAATCTCCTCAGCTTCCCAAGAAGACAAGGTAGTTTGACCACATACTACTTTGGGAAGTTCTTCCAAGCACCTGCTGGATTTATTGTGGCAAAGCATCTCCAAGAACTTCAGATTTTTTGAGCCACTCATGGCACATTCATAAAATGTCCCATTGAGCAATGCCACAGAAAGCCATATCATGGGGGCTACAGATGCCTTTAATGTGATCTGGCCAAAGACATAAAAGAAATGGCAGCTCTTTCCTTTAGGGAATAGTCTCCTGGAGTTCACGCAACAGCCCGTGATGAGCTTCCAGGTACTGCCATCCAATGCAAACCCAATGAACAGTAGTACCGAGGCTGGGACAAAGAGATACACCAGCCCGTAGGAGTAGTTTTTGTTGCCACAAGGACACTTAAAAGCAGAAAGAGAAACTAAATACTCACTTCCCACTGTTAGCAGCCCCATCAAACTGTAAGCAATCACTTTCTTTTGGCTACGGAGGAAGTTGAAAACTCTTGGGAAGATATCCATGTTTGAAATTCAACCAATGAACCCACAAAAGAGAAGAAAAGTGAGGCAAGTTATATTTCGAGTATTTGTTTGGGTGGAGCTTTTCATTAAAGAAAAAAACAAGTCTCTCTGGTTTAGAGCAGCATAGATGAAATCAACAGTCATTTATCAACATTAAAAAAATCTTTCTTCAAAGGACATACATGGCAAGTCCCTCATTTGTCAGTAGGTCAGTCAACCAGTCCCACCCTACCCTCACTTTTCCCTGTGCAATTTAAAGTTGGCCACTAGTTCTGGCTATTTCCTTTTGATCCCATTTAGGGATCAAAATGGGAATGTGTACCTTATGATCTATTGGGAATTGAAGAGAATATTTTTTACAATTTAAAATAGCTATGAAATAATAATTAAGAAAAAAAATGTTGCAATATCCCATTCTACGGTGCAGTGTGCTCCTCACCCCTTGGTAGCTACCTTCTCATGGCTCATCCATCCTGTGATTGCTCAGCCCATTCCCTCAATCACCCATTCTGTGGCCTCTCTCTCACTGCTCAGAAGCTGCAATTCCTTTCCACGGTGGCTTAGCCCTGCAGCCAAGTCACACTCATCCTCCCTTCCAATGTCTTGTTTGTCTTCTTCCACATAGGCTCAGGCAGGCTCCATGTTCACTGCACAGACTTCACCACTCCTACAGTGGCTGATAAGGGGACCCAGGCCCACCTTCTGTTCTTTGTTCCAGTAATGGGACCCTCAATCCAGCAGTTCAGGTCTATACTCTCTCAAACTTAACTGCTTCTTCCCCAGATTGCTTCCTGCACTGTCCTTTTTCAGACCCTTAGTCTCCACTTTGAACCTCAGAGTGCAACTGCAAGCTTACCTCACTGCCACCCTCCTCTATTCTCACCTCCTAGGCTTTTTAGATGCTCCTCTGCTTGTTCCTGCCTAGGTGAGCTTCTTTCTCAATTAGCATCATGGGCCTTCAGCAACCCAGCAGGTGCTTCCTAAGGCTAATTGGCCTCTCTTGCCACCTTAACCCATTCAGCACTAGTGAACACCTCCTCATACAGTCCAGGCCAGCTCACATTGATTCTGAATGCACCATTGTTACATAACTTGGTTTATTCTGAGAGCCAGCGTGTGTTGTGTGAACACAGGTAGTGTATCACACAAACAAAAGTACCCCTAATATTTTAATACACATAAGACACATCCTGATGATATAGCAGAACAACACTCTGGCAGAATTTTTGTGTGATGTGACTTTGACCTCTCTGACAGGCATGTCACAGGATTATTAATACTGTTATTATTGACGTTCTACTTCAATCCCTAGAATTTCAGCTGTTACAGACTAGTATGTGCTCAGCCTGACACCTCAGCTTTGTTCAGTCATCCATGTGAATTTTTTGAGGCATAAAAGTCCTGTTCATAGATGGGCTGAAGCTGAGTTTAAAATCATAGTTGTAAAACAGCCTGTGTCCACACTCATCAGAAACCACACTACAGCCTAGCTATCCCTTGGTAAACTGTTTCTCCTTTTATCTTCTATTCAGCCTCCCAGCCCCACCTTCTCAACCTCAGCCACTGTAATATTTCAGTGGTGACAGAGGCATGTTTGGGACTAGCTTATTTATTTAACTAATGAGAAATAACTTTAAAGTGAAGTATAGTGCTCATGGTGCTGTAGGCTTTGTGTCTGTCTCCAGAAGGTCCCCGTCTGAAAGAGTCTAAGAATTTCAACAGAATGGGATTGTCTTCAGTACAAAATGCCGCCCTTTTTGAACATGGCTGTGAAGAATCAAGTGAGTTGAAACCCAGTACACATACCTTCTGTTGACTGGGTCACTCCATAGTCAGCATGTCTCACTTTATTCTACAGGGAACAAAGTCCCTTACACTAATGCACAGAAACATCTGAACAAGTATTTCTTCTCCTGCAGAAATAATGATACGTTGCAGTTATATGTTGTCTTTCATCCAAAAATTTCAAAGCATTTTATAAGCAGTTGTTAATTAAGCTTCATCAGCTTCATGGGATAGATATAATAATATGAAATAGATACACTTAATCACTCTGGGAAAAACTGTTCTACTTTAAAAATGAAGACAAAGGAGCTAAGTGATCTACTCCAGTCACACATTTATTATTATTTATATGGAAATATAGTTTGGAAACCCCAGTCTGGGATTGTGCCAGCAGCTATAAACACATATAGCCAAAACGCAGTTCTTGCCCCAGTGATCTTACAACTTGAGTGTTAAAATGAGACTCTAGGTAAGACAAGACAATTTACCACAGCTTTCTGTTATTACCACTCCATTTCTTTCAAACTGAGATGAAAATTACTACATGCCATCACTGAAATATCTGCACTATATTAAATGCTTGAAAAGGAAGAGTAGCCTGTGAACCTACATACCAGTGTCAAACGCAATTGGTGAGGGAACACTCCTTAATGAAAAACTAGTCTCCTGCTATATTTAGGAATATGTGACATGCATTTCCTCATATAGCTTTGAATCACAGCCAGAGGTCTGTTCCTTGCTCAGTGTGCGATACACAGAATACGTTACTTCATTTATGAGAAAAGAAAGATACAGCTTACTCTGGTGACGTATAAAATTACTTATCTTTAGCCCATGTTCTTCATATGTTTGCAGTCCTAACGGCCTCTGCTGCCCCAGTACAACCAGCTCCTCCATCCTATCTCCACTGTGCTCTGCTTTGCTTCCACGGCTGGAAAGACATCAAAGGGCATGGAAGACTTTTCTCAGTTAGACCTTGCCCCATAAATGGCCAGTGCCTCCTCCTCCTCCTCCTCCTTGCAATGTTCATCTGAAGGATGGAGCCTCAAATTCCACAAATGTTTCTCAGATTGTGTACACACTAGAAAATTTTGCCACCAAAAATTGACTTTTGGTGGCAAAACAGCTCTGGCATATACACTGCACTGTTTTGTCAACAAAATAAAACCATCTAGACGAGAGGCACAGACCCTTTTCTAGCAAAAGTTCTTGAGAAAAAGCATGTGTGTACACACTGCCCTCAGGTTATATCACTAAGAATAGCCACCCTATTATCTCAGCATGTTATCGTAAGTACCACTCTAGTCACCTGTTTGATTTCAGCTGTCTGCAGCCACTTGCATCTACACCTCCCCTTTTGAAGTCCCAGAAAGTTTTCAGAACAACCAAGGAGTTTTCAACTTCCAGATGGGTACCCATGTTAGTCCTCTTGTCCAGCAAAACAAACAAGGAGGCTGGTGGCACTTTTAAAGACTAACAAATTTATTGCAGGAGCTTTCATGGGAGAAAATCATCTGACAAAGTGAGATTTTCTCCCATGAAAGCTCATGCAATAAATAACTTTGTTAGTCTTTAAAAGTGCCACCAGACTCCTAAGGAGTTTTCAAGTAACTCACGCCACTGCCACCGCCACCAGCATGGAAAACTCACTTCACAACACAGCAACAGTAATCTCGCCACCCTGCTGTAAAACAGAAGAATGTATAACTCCTTATGTGCTGTGCAGAGCCAGGGAGGGAGGTGTTGTGAGGTGAGCCTGATACTAGGATGGGCCTCACCTCGTCCTCTGGCCCCAGGCAGGGGAGGCACACAGTCAGGAATCAGGGAGGCATGCTAGGTTTGGCTGGGAAAGGGAAGAAGGAGACACCGGTCTGCTCAATTCCACTGCAACTCAGCTCAAGTCCCTACCTGATGCTGGGTTGTGGTCAGCTATGGGGTCAGTGTGTTCCTCACCACAGCACACTGGCTTCCCCTCCTGTCTCATGGTCACCAGCCCATCCTTCGCCTCCCCTGGGCTACTTCCTTCCCCCATTCCTATTAGTACCTGGTCCAGTTGATCATCTTTGCTCTTTGCGGGATAATCACCAATTAGGAGGTTGCAGATCCCATCAATGTCATTGGGGATAGCAGGTCTAGCAGTGAGTCATGGCTGCCAGCATATGGAAGTTCCTCCAGCTCTGGGCTGCTCTGGATCCCCTCTCTATCATCAGCAGCTGGCAACTCCTCCTGGTCGCAGGGTTGTGGTCAGGCTACAGATCCTGCAAGTAGACCAGGGCGGGGAGTGACCCTGGACCCCAGACCACCAGTGCCTCCTCTACTAGGGCTGGGTCCCAGGCTGCAGGTGGCCCTGGAGGGAGGGTAGAAACATCATTCCCCTCCAGGAGATCTGGGTCAACTGAGCTGCTGGGCCCTCTTCCTGTCCTGCTCCTTGACTTCCAGCCCAACAGGCAGGACAGCTATGGCTCCGCCCCACTGGGGCCAGCTGGCCCTTCCTGCTCTCTTTTAGAGGTGGGGCCATGTCCCTTCACTACAGGAGTCAGGGACATTTCCCTCCCCCGCATGAGTCCACCTGACCAGTTAGTGCAGAGGAGGATGGAGGAACCAGGGCCACCAGCTATTAGCTGTTTGTGCTGTAGCCAGAGATTTTTGTCCCAAAATATTTTAAAACTAAGGGATAAGAATAGGAGGAAAAATTGACAGAAACCCCTTCTTGAAGTTTAGGTTTAAATTCTAATAGGCAACAACAAAGATGCTAACCTAAGTTACAAAGTAATGGCCGTAATTAAGGACATTGTGTGTTACCAAAATAGAGTAGTTAGCTAGTGTAGCATAAGTAGCTTCAAAAAGTTGATCATTGATTACACCCCCTCCCATATGCTTTTAAAGAGGACCCTATGCACACACTTCCCCAGACACTATTCCATCTAAAAAACTCCATCTTAATAAACTTTATATCCCACACTCTACTGCTCAGTAAAGTCCCCCTCCCATCCCTGATGTTTCTGCATGTTGCGTCTCTTCCCCTTCCCCTCTCTCATGTTTTCTTACGTTGTTCCCCCCTACCCAAAAGTATATAAGGATCAGCCAATGGCAGTGGAGTCTACGGAAGTTAAGAGCCTCAAGCGACCACCACAAAGTGCAAAGCTCTTGGAAAACCCAGAGTGGACCCCTAGAGCCAAGAAGCAGCTGCAGCAGCAGCAGCAGTGCCAGTGACAGCCGCGACAGGTGTCAGCAGCAGTGGCAATACCAGCATTATTATCAGTGCCAGTGATGACAGAAAGACCAGACTGGACCCGAAAATATCAGTAAGGCATTGGTGTGCTGAAGGGCTGAGGAACCTAGCTGACAAAGTCTTAGCCCTGTGCTCAGAACTGGAGGCAATCCGTTTGCCTATGACACAGCAGCAAATGACCCTGATCGACAATACAGAAGCATGTGTAAGAAGCTGAAAGTAGAGAGAGTGTTTGAGGTCTGCCTGCCAATAAGTAGAAACTAATTTCTGAGGTAGAATATTTTCAGTTCCTGAATTTCATTGCAAGCCCTTTACAAAGCAACCTGTGTGCAGCTGCACTGTGGGATATCTACCCACAGTACACTGCTCACTTTGTTTACAAAAGAGCTGACAGCGTGAATGCAATCCACTGACAGAAGAGACAGTGGACAACACACAAAAGCGATTTAATTATAGCAGTTGCGGTATGCTGGGAAAATTTTCATCCGTGAAACTTTCTAGTGTGTGTGTGTAGCCTCAGTCAGAAATTCATATTCCCTGTATTCACAATAAACATGAGTTTCCTCTTATATACACCCTACTGTCATCTGCAAGTCAGCTTCATGACAACAGCATATGTTCTTTGATGCATGACTGCTTCTCAGTCAAGGAAGGAAAAATAACTCCTGGTTAGTCAATGTTATCGATTTCCATTTGTTTTAATAATGAATTGCTTCCTGTCTATGAAAGTGATGGTGTTAGCCAGGGCACATTCTACCTTCAAAATTAGTGACAGGAATGTCCAGATCATGGAGGGAATTAGCTGGTTGAACATTTCCTAGTGATTTGTAGTGATTCAGTGCTGTCAATGTACCAGATCACTTTTGTTTTGTCAGTCAGATCCTTAGAACCACCCGCTTGAATTATAGCCTTATAATAACTTGTTGTGTACATAATTTTATAATAATTATTATTCAGATTAAGAAACTATAACAGTTTCATTAAAAGAGCTGCACAAGATAATTAACAGAAAAGTTACAGGTCAGAGTATTAAATATTTTCTGTCAGTATATAATATTATTGTATATTTTCCAATCTAACATGTTGAGATTTAATGATATGTCAAGTAATTTAATGGCATTTTAAAACAGAATAATCTACAGCAAATTTAGTCTCAGAAAAATATTTTTTACACAGACTTTTCTGGATATGACCTGATTTCTTAAATCATCTCTGGCTTAGTTTCTTTTTTTAATATGAACATTCACATTTATTTTGATAAAAATATATATATTGAAGCTAGGCATGTTTCTTGAGGAGTGTTACTTGGTTCCTCTCTAAAGAAGCCTTCCTGACCCTTGTGGAGGAGAAAAAGCACCTGAATGATGCGTGTTTAAAATTTCAAGAGATAAAGAAAAGGGACATAATATGCAAATAGCACTGATAACTCACTAGTGCTATACTTCACATTCCAATAAGAACATGCAATTAAAAACATCTGGTGTAAATTATCATAATGCCATTAAAAATACTTGAAGATCTGGCCTTTGATATTTTGTCAAAGGTTTAAATGGTATCATTATATTACGAAGCACGAAAAAAATTTGACAAATGCTTCTTATTATCATCCTGGTGAAACAAAAAAACCATGGATTAAAAAACTTCTAGAGTAACATCATTCCTTTTGCAGTCTAAATTTGAAAAAATTCCATGACCCTTATGCAGTAGTGAAGCTGTAGCATACAGAGAGTGGTATAGCACTGTCTTACAAATACAAACAATTCTATAGTAAAATATTATGTGATGCTAACTAAATTCATGCTATTTATTCAAACCTTTAGTGATTCCGAATAAAACACATTTGTCTTAAAACAACACTAGGGAGAAATTATTCTGTCTTGAAACAATACTATGGAATTAATACTAGGGATAAATTGGTTTTTCATGTAATAGTTTATGCAGTTTTTCATTCATAGCTAAAAGATAACAGTTGCCACTTTACTCTGTGATTTCATAGCCCCCTCTTGCAGTTTCCTTTCTGTAAGTTCGCCTATCTTCGAAGCATCTGAGGAAGTGGGATTTTCTCCCATGAAAGCTCATGCGAAAAATAAATCTGTTAGTCTTAAAATGCCACACAACTCCTTGTTGTTTTTTTATGCTGGACTAGACTAACACGGCTATCCCTTTGGATATAAACCAAATGCCAGCAGTGGGGGTGGATCTATCTCTTTTACTTGTCTGAGGATAGACTCAAAACCTAGAAGGCTTTTCTATGACGTTAACCCACTGTGTGGGTTTTTTGGCTTTCACAAGCATCAGTTTTATGTGAGAAACAGGCTCTGCTCTTCTGCCTGTAAATCCCAAGTTATTTGTAGCATAGTGCTTTACAACACCTTAACTCATGTATATTGCAATTAAAAAATGACAGCACTATGTCACTACTGAGGTGTTCACAGTGGGGAAGAGATCCTATCACTGAGGTTTTACTATGTCATGTGCTGGGTACTGAGATTCTAAGCTGTCTGGCTATGTCTACACTAGCAAATTAGTCTAGATTAAGGAGGTTTAATCCAGACTAATTTGATCCCTCTCTACACTAGGCTTTGCCTAGCTCGAACTAAAAAAAGCAAAGCTTAGTTCAAACTGGTTAGTTTGAACAGTTAGTTCAAACTAACTGCTTAGTTCGAATTTTAGTTTGAACTAGCACGATGCAGCCATGCTAGTTTGAATTAAATAAGTTTGAACTAAGCAGTTAGTTCAAACTAAATAAGTTTTTTAGTTTGAACTTTTACTTTGAACTAAAAAAATGCCATTAGTTTGAACTAAAAAGTTCTGGTTAGTTCAAACTAGCTCAAGGTTAGTTTGAACTAACTCCAAACTGCTTAGTTTGGACTAAGCAAGTCTGAACTGAGCAATTAGATGTAGACATAGCCAGTCTGTGCAAGAAGTAAAGAGACAAGCACTATAAACAGCTGAATGTTTTCAGGATAAACTGACTTGTTGTGCTATGTAAGAAAATGCAGTTAAAAACGTCTTGGTCTGCTTCAGTCTCTACAGACAGTAGTAAACAGTACTGTAAACAGGGACGTTTGAATGGGAATTCTCTTGGAGAATACAGCTGTAGGATGCATCAGGCAAGGTATTTCCAGTAGAGATAGAAAGGTCTAAGTACCGTTATACAAGGCATTGATCGGACCTCATTGCGAATACTGTATATAGTTCTGGGCTCCCATGTTTAAGAGAGATGAAGTTAAACTGGAACAGGTGCAGAGAAGAACGACTAAGGTGATTCAAGGAATGGAAAACCTGCTTTCTGAGCGGAGACACGAAGAACTTGGTTTGGGTAGCTTAATCAAATGAAGGGCTAAGAGGAGATATGATTGTTCCATATAAATATGTCAGAGAGATAAATACCAGGAAGGGTGAGGAGTTATTTAAGTTCAGCATCAATATGGATACAAGAGCAAATAGATATAAATTGGCCATCAACAAGTTTAGGGTTAAAATTAAATGAGGATATCTAACCATCAGGGAAGTGAAGTTCTGAAACAGCCTTCTAAGGGGGAACAGTAGAGGCAAAAAACCATAAGTTTCTTGAAGACTAAACCTGAGTTGTGCCAGTGTACCCAAGGTCTTAAATCTTTGTGATATTTGGGGTCAGAAAAGAATTTTCCTCTGGGTAACCTTGTCTCTCCCCCTACCCCTGCATCTTAGGTGTAAGAAATTACAGTTGGAAAGCACCTCAGGAGATCATCTAGTCCAACCTCCGCTCAAAGCAGGACCAACCCCGACTAAATATCCCAGTCAGGGCTTTATCAAGCTGGGCCTTGAAGACCTCTAAAGCTTGAGATTCTATCACCTCCCTAGGTAATACATTCCAGTTATTTACCACCATCCTAGTGAAAATGATTTTCCTAATATCCAATATAAATCTGTCCCACTTCAACTTGAGACCCTTGCTCCTTGTTCTGTCATCCGCCACCACTGAGAACAGCCTAGCTCTATCTTCCCTGGAAACCCCTTTGGGGAGCTGAAGGCAGCTATCAAATTCTCCTCTCACTCTTCTGCAAACTAAACAATCCTAGGTCTTTCAGTCTCTTCTTGTAAGTCATGTGTTCCAGCCTCCTAGTCATTTTTATTTTCTTCTGCTGGACTCTCTCCAGTTTCTCCACCTCCTTCCTGTAGTAAGGGGGCCCAAAACTGGATATAGTATTACAGATGTGGCCTCACCAATGCTGAATGAAGAGGAATAATCACTTCCCATGGTCTGCTGGCAATGTTCCTACTAATGCAGCCCAATATATAGTTAGCCTTCTTGGCAACAGGGGCACACCAATGACTCATAGTCAGCTGCTTGTCCACTATAACCTCAAAGTCCTTTTCTGCAGTGCTACTGCCTAGCCAGTCAATTTCCAGTCTGTAGCAATACATGGAACATGGTCCTTTGCAGGTTTAAACTAGTTTACATGTTGGATTGTCTATAACTTGACAATCTTGAAACCCTTAATTGAGGATGTCAGTAATTCACTGAAAAATTAGGGATCTGTTACTGGTGTTGGTGGGTGAGGTTCTGGGGACTTTAATGTATAGGCAGTCAGACTACATGACTATGATGGTTCCTTCTCACCTTACAGTCTATGAGTGAATGAGTGACACACAAACAGATAGTGTGTGTTGGGGGACAGGGAGTGTGTCTGAAACTATTACTGTCTCTTTAAGTTCAGACAGCAGAAGCTGAAAGCAATCAAGCCTGAGGCAGAAGCTGCTACAGACAGCTCATAGGTGGCATCACTGCCCCCCGCCCCGATGGGTCCAATACACCTGTGGAGTGGGGGAGGAGAGGGACACATTCCACCTCCTTCCACCCTGACTCTTCATGTCCCATCAGAAGTCACACCCCCTCCCACTGTAGTAGCAGGCTGATTGCATTTGCTGGTGTGCAGCTAGTTCTGCACAAGCAGCAGGGGTGGGGTGAGTAGGGCAAAGCACCAGGCCCTGATTTGTAGAGCACGCCAGCAGGGCTGGCAGTTGCAGACCCTACCTGGACCTGAAGGTACATTCTGCAGGTGCCAAGCTGGGGCTGCGGGAGATTTGCCATGCTGGTGGACAGAGGGGGAGAAGCCTGTGACAGCCACCACCGTTGCCCGTACCATCTCCAGTGGGAATCCACAGCCTGCCTGTGGCCAGGTATTGGGGAAGGCACCCCACCTACTCACCCAGGGGACTTGGCTGGGAAGTGTCCCATGCCACCAGCCAGGAAGACGCTGGAGGCGGCCACCCGGTAGGTGGGGAAGCTGTCCAGGCCACCTCCTGCTCAGCCCCACACTCAGCGCTCCTACCCTTACAGCCAGAGCTGGTAGCTCAGTGGTGCCAACCAGACACTCTGCGCTGCACATGGCTTGCCGGAGCACCCAGGGAGGGACCGTCCCCACTAATGCCAGTGAGTTGTGGTACCAGGTGCTCCCCCATTGTGTTGGATGAGCCCAGGAGTTCACAGCCCTTGGGCATGCTCCAGGTGTCTCCCTCAGCAGCGCTGCCAGGCCCACATCCATCACCTGCCAGCATTGTGCACCCCAGCAAAGCTCTTGGGTTTTGTGCCCCCATGCACCATGTTCTGCCAGGACAGGGTGTGAGTCCTTCACTGCCCACCGGCCCCCAGCACAGCCCCATGGCAGGTGGGGAAGCCACCCGGGCCAATGGCAGCTGGGGACAGATCAGGCACTGGGCCAGATTGGGGGAGGGCACCTTTAGGGCTGCTTGCTCTGGGTACCATGACATCTAGTTATAGCCATGACAAGGAGTTAACTATAAAACTTCCTGGGGCTTTGAAAGGGGAGGGGCAGATGGCTGCATGGAATGAGGCTGCAGCACTCATGATGGGCTTTGTAGAATAAGTAGAAGGCTATTTTAGCAACATAACCAAATTACAGTGTTTACACTCATGCTTTTATGCTTAAATTTTGTGGCAAAAGAAACAGTTCTACACCTCTCGTCTAAGTGGTTTTATTTTTTGGGGGTGGGGGGGAGGAAATCTTTTTGGGAGGGTGAGGGGGAAAGGGGTGTGATTGCAGTTTGTACCAGCACTGTTTTGTCAACAAAAACTGACTTTTGTCAGCAGTCATTGAGTGTCATTACATATTGATCATTTACAACATACATGGCACTACATAAAAAAATCATTACCTATTATTTGATTATGGCAGCATATCGGAGAATACTTTCCATGCTTAAGAAGGGATGACCCTTTCCTTGATAGCTCACAGACAAAAGACACCACACTGGACACAGGCATCACTGCCCTGGGGAGGGATCCACTGCTGCAGGCAGCCGAGACCCGGATCCCCGGCTGGGGATGGGGCTGCTGCGGCCATGGGTGGCTGGGCCCCAGATCCCCCACCGGGGACAGGGCTGCTGCAGCTGCGGCCACGGGCAGCTGGGCCCCAGATCCCCAGCTGGGGACAGGGCCAGGAGTGGCCTCCGGAGTCGAGCCCCAGATTCCCAGCTGGGGACGGGGCTGCCACGGCCGCAGGCAGCTGAGCCTCAGATTTCCAGCCCGATCGGGCCAGAGACTCAGGAGGGGGTCCACCACACCCGGGCCACCAGCACTGGGATTCGGGGCGCATACCCCGAGTGACCAGTGCCAGCGACACCCCTGACACTGGGTAGTCCACAGCTTGCTAAATGTTACCCATCAAGATGTATTTGTCATATCACTTCATTAATAAACTAAACTATGTTCAGCTCTGTGCTAAGTATTTTTCTGCCTTCCTTCAGTCTCTTAGAAGAATGTAAGGAGAACCATACTGAGTCAGACCAATGAGCCATCCACGCCCAATACCCTGTCTTCGAAAAGTGGCAATGCCAGCTGCTTCAGAGGGAATGACCAAAACAATCAATCACTGAGTGATTCACCCCCTATTGTCCTCTTCCAACTTCAGGCAGTCAGAGGTTAGGGATACTCAAACTGTCTGGTTGCATCTGTGACCATCTTTGCTAATAGTGATCAATGAACCTATCCTTCATGAAATATTGAATTCTTTTTTAACCCCATTATAGTTTTGACCTTCACAATATCCCAGAGGAATGAGTTCCACAAAGCTGACTGTGCACTATGTGATGCCTATTAATGTCATTGGGGCTATGTCCACACAAACGTTAAATCAATTTAACTTGAATCGATTTAACCCAAATCAAAATAAAAATTGTTAAATTGATTTAAGTTAAATCAATTTAACAGGTCCACACCAAAAAAAACCCCAAATCGAACTAGCATGTCCGGACACAGGACTTGCTAGGTTGATTCAGGAGAGGGGCACCATGGCAGGTGTAGCAACATGGCCCCCTGGCAGGGCCATGGCCCCAGCCAATTGCATGAAAGCAGGAACTGACCTCAGCTCCCTGTCCCATTCTGGCTGGCAGGAGACTGTGAGAGCGATGGCTATGGACACTCCCCCAGCTCCCATACCATTGGCGAGCAGCAGCTAGGCCCTCTGCAAGCCTGCAGGGTGCCCTCCAGCATTGCGACACACTGCTCCTGGACCGTGATGGTGCTGAGCCTGAGGCCATTAACATTGTATTGCTGGGCCTCAGAGCAGCCTTATATCCCCTCCCCCTGTCTGTGCCCTGGCACATCTGAGCACAGGAGACCAGCATGGACTAGCGCAAGAGAGTTGTACTGGGAACCTGGAGCAATGAACAGTGTCAGAGGAACTTCTAGATGAGCAAGGAGACCTTGCCCATCTGATCACAGAGCTCACGCCATGCCTCCGCTGAAGGGACACAGTAATAAGACCTGCCATCCCAGTGGACAAGAGAGTGGCCATCACTCTCCAGAAGATGGCCACTCCCAAGTCCTACAGGTCAATGGCACACCTATTCGGTGTTGTGAGGTCCACTGTCGGGGAAGTTTTGCTCCATGTTGCCAATGCCATCAACATGGTCCTGCAGCCACATCTTGTCACCCCAGGTGAACTGCAGGACACCATCGCTGCCCTAGGGTTTCTGAACTGTGTGGGGATCCTAGACACCACCCACATCCCTGTGCAAGAGCCAGAGCACTGTGGAGCTGAATACTGCACAGAAAAGTGGCATCACTACATCATCTTTCAGGTCCTTGTGGACCACTGGGATGTCTTCCAAAACAGCTACATTGGATGGCCAAGGAGGGCGCATGATGCCAGGGTCCTATGGCAGTGTTTCCCAACCAGTGTGTCATGGCACACAGGTGTGCCGTCAGGTCTGAGAAGGTGTGCCACAAAATTTTTTGGAAAACTACTTTAAACGTTTTGGTTTGGCTCATTGGCTTATGAACATTCATGAATTCATTTGGAAACTATATGGTGGTGTGCCTCAAATTAATTAAAGGTAGCAAGGTGTGCCATGGCAGAGAAAATGTTGGGAAACCACTGTCCTATGGAACTCCGCTGTGTACCAGGGCATGTAGGCGGGCACCTTCTTCCCCCCACATAACATCACCATCAGGGAAGTGGAGGTGCCTGTCTTCATCATTGCCGATGAAGCTTACCCCCTTCAGCCGTGGCTCATGTGCCCCTACAGGGGACCCCTTGACGCCAGATGCCAGCTATTTAACTGCCGCCTGACCCACTGCCACCAGGTGGTAAAGCGGGCATTTGGCAGACTGAAAGTTCACTGGAGGTGCCTGCTGATGTGCCTCCATCTCATGGAGGACACCACCGCAGAGGTCAGAAGTGCATGCATGGCCCTGCATAACCTTTGCGAGCTCCGGGAGGAGACAGTAGCCACTACATGGGAGGCTGAAGCACAGTTCATCATTGGCCAATTCCAGCAGCCAGAAGACATGCTCCTATGAAAGCATGCACAGCAGAGGGTGATTCCGGTGCCCAAGGCAGTGAAGGATCTGAGCCTTGTCCCCACTCCTGAATCCCACCACAGACAGCACCCACATGCCCACCCGCACCCTAAACCCCACCCAAATAAATCTCTTAACATAAATCTTTACAGTTAAATATTTTTTATTTACAATGGGGAGGGGAGTCAAGGCAAAGATGGGGTTGAGAGGTAGTAAGGGGATTTGGAACTTTGCGGGGGAGAACTGGGAGTGGATATCAAACTGGGGGATTGGGACTGGGTGAGGGGTTGTGAACTTTGGAAGGTCGGGGGCACTATGGGTGGGCCGTACTGGGCCCCTGGCCCGCTGTGCCACGGCCTTCTCCAAGGCCACCCTGGGTCTGGGGGCACCCTGGGTCTGTGGCGAGGGATGCCAGGCTCCCCATGGGGAACTCCCTTGGCTCCTGGGGCGGGGGGCAGGTACCCCACAGGCTTGCTGCAACATCCAGCACAGCAACATCAGGGTCTGGAGTGCATTGCTCTGCCACTCCAGCACCATGCTCTGCCGCTCCAGCGCTTTGACCACACGCTCGTCCACATTGGCCGCCTGCTGGAGCTGCCAGATGGTGTCATCCTGGCAGTGGGCTAGCTGCTTCCACCATGCCCAGCTGGACTCCTTCACCCCTTGGCCCAGCTCGAGGAGCCTCCCAAGGATCTCATTCTGGGTCCAGTGGGCCCCCCTCCTCCTCTGGGCAGTGACTGGTGGGCTCCCAGACACATGGCAGTGGGTGGCTCTTCGAGCTGCTGGAGAGAAGGGGAAACCAGCATTAGCCCCCTCTGCCTACTGGCTGTGGCAGTGGGCAGCCTGTCGGTTGCAAATACCTTTGCCCTGACTGTCTGCAGGCAGTCTGATCTGTGTCCTGTGGGACAGTACCCCAAAGGTGCATATAACCTCATGTAGTCCACTGTGGTGAGCAGCAGTGAGGCAGGTCTTGCCACGGGAGTCTCCCAAGGCCATGTGCCAGCAATGTGGGCAGCATACTGTCTGCCCTTGATGCCACCACATGCGGTCACTGCCACCTCCACGATCTGTGACCCCGGCCTTACATGGGTCTGAGACCCTGGTGCCACATGTCCCTTGGCTCTGTGCCCTGCCTGTACCTGGACCATGCCCCCCACGGCAGCCATGCCACAGGCAGGCTCAGCTCAGCCTGCATGGAGGGGGGGGAACACTCACCAACAGGCACGCTGGATGTTTGCCTGGATGTCCCCTCCTCTAGGTCTGGCTCCATGGTGGGGACCTCTGATGTCTCCCTGCCTTCCTCCTCCTCCGCCTCAGGGATGGCTGTCCTGTGCTCCCGAGCAGGGAACAACTTAGGGCTGGATGGTGGGGCATTAGGTGGTGGTGTGCTCCCGAGCTGGCTGGTGTCACCCACATCCAGTGATGCTTCTGTGTCCAAGGGGCCTTGCTTTGTGGATGTGGCCCTGGGGATGGGCCCTGTGGAGTCCATGGCCCTGTCTGGGAGACCTTTGGGCTCCTCCCCCAGGAATGCATGGGAGCACTTCATAAAAGGGGCAGGTGGTGGTGCTGCCTGCCCCCTGGAGCTGCCTTGCTTCCCTGGTCCGGGCATAGTCCTGGTGAAGGACATTAACCTTAGAGCGCACCTGCTTGGTAGTGCCTTCCCAATGTCTGCATACACATCATGGTTCCTGTGCCTGGCACGGAACTGGGCAAGGATGTCCTCACTCTGCCGTATCTGGAGGAGGAGGCAAAGGACCTCCTCTTGCATCCATACAGGGGCACAGCATCTCTGCTTGGAGCCATCTGGGGCATGTGCTGCCGTGCTGCTTGTGGCTGCCAGCACACTGCCTGGGAGGGGCAGGGCACTTCCTCCTTCCTGGTGCCATGCACCCTGGGAGGAGGAAGGGCAACATGTGCCAGAATTGATATAACAGTCATTTTGAAATAACATGTCCAGACATTGTTATTTTGAAATGACCTTTTCGATTCAATGGCCATTTCGATATAAAAGTTGGTTTTATTGATTCAATCCAATGTCTCTTGAATCGATATAATGGAGCTCATCATTTTGATTCAAGAAAATGTCATGTGGACCAAATGTTCTTTAAATCAAAATAATCAGCATTATTTTGATTTAAAAGGTATGTGTGGACATACCCTGGGTGACCTCTGGTGCTGGTTTTATGTGAATGATAAATAGCTCTTCCTTATTCACGCTATGTACAGCATTCATGATTTTAGATATCTCTATCATATCCTTCTTTTGCCATCTCTTTTCTAAGTTAAAAAGTCCAAGTCTTTTTGACCTCTTCTACTAGTGGAGTTCAACAGGAATTGGTCTCAGTACTGAGCTTATTTAATCTTTTTGTTAGTGAGCTTGGTATAAAAAGTGGGAATGTGCTAATTAAGTTTGCAGATGACACCAGGTTGGGAGGTCCTGTCGATACATAGAAGGATCAGGATATCATACAGAAAGATCTGGATGACCTTGTAAACTGGAGTACTAGGACTAGAATGAAATTTAATAATGGGAAATGCAAAGTTATACATTTAGGGACAAATAACAAGAATTTATTGTGTAAGTTGGGGATGTATAAGTTGGAGGAGACAGAGAAGTAGAAGGATCTGGGAGTACTACTTGATCACAGGATGACTATGAGCCACCAATGCGATCTGGCTGTGAAAAAAGCTACTGTGGTCTTAGGACGCAGCAGAAGAGATAGTTTTTATAGTGATAGAAAGGTGTTTAGTGCCATTACAGAAGGTGCTGGTGAGATCTCATCTGGAATATTGCATGCAGTTTTGGTCCCCCACATTTTAAAAGGGTGAATTCAAACTGGAACAGGTGCAGAGAAGGGCTACAAGGATGATCTGTGGGATGGAAAACTTGCCTTATGAGAGGAGACTTAAGGAGCTTGGTTTGTTTAGCCTATCCAAAATAAGGTTGAGGAGTGATATGACTGCTCTCTATAAATACATCAGAGGAATAAATATCAGGGAGGGAGATGAATTATTTGAGTACAGGACCAATGTAGACACAAGAACAAATGGATTCAAACTGTCTATCAAGAAATTTAGACTTGAAATGAGACACAGGTTTCTAATCATTAGACAAGTAAAGTTCTGGAAGGCTAAGTCTACACTTAAGAATGCTAGTTTGAACGCAAAAAACTGCCATTGAAACTGTGCTTGATAAATTTATGAAGAGGATGGTATGATGGGACAGCCTACTTCATAAATTCATGTATCCTTGACTACTGGTGGTGGATATGCAAGTGTCCTAAGAAGGGAGGATAGATGGGGGTGGGTTCTGAGTTACTACAGAGGATTCTTTCTTGGGTAACTGTCGGGTGAGACTTGCCCACATGCTCAGGGTTTAACTGATCACCATATTTGGGGTTGGGAAGGACTTTTCCATCAGAGAGATTGACTATGGCTTTGAGGGTTTTTTGTCATCTTCTGTAGCATGGGGAATGGGTCACTTGCTGGTGGACACTCTGTATCTTAAAGTCTTTTAATCATGATTTGAGGACTTTAATAACTCAGTCATAAATTAGAGGTTTATTGCAGGAGTGGGTGAGTGAGGGTTTGTAGCCTCCATTGTGCAGGAGGTCATACTAGATGATCATACTGGTCCTTTCTGACCTTGGAATCTATGAGTTTTCTCAGGTGGAAACAGTCTCACATCCTTAATCATTTTTATAGTCCATAGCTGTACATTTTTCAGCTTCAACATATCTTTTCTGAGATGGGGCTATGGGAACTGCTCCCAGGCTTTACAGAGGTGGCAATGTGATATTTAATTATTTTTCTGATTGTTGCTGCACACTTAGCTTGTATGAACTCAGTGCTAACAAGTAGCTTCTCAACAAGGATTGATCAAAATGCACCAACTCCATGATACAAAAACACACTCAGCACTCCCGCCATCTCTCCAACCTTGTGATGAACATGCTTGCAGTTTGAATAGTAGAAGCTACTTCTTAATTTTGAAAAATAAATATTATTGATGAGTAGGCAGTGCAAATAGTGAGGCTTTGGTTTTGGAACTAACAGATTAGCTCAGACGTAGTATTTAAAAAAACACACCGTTGAGAGCTAAACTATTTAACACCATAATTTGAAAGAGTAAAGGGGATAAAAATATTGTAAAACCACCTTCCAGAAATATATATTTTATTAAAATATATATATATTTTATTAAAAGCACTTAAGTAAAAGTAAAAGTCATTAAAAATAACTGCAAACCTTAAGGACCATCTTCTCTTGACAAGTTTTAAACATAATTCCCATTGATATCAGCAAAGAGATCCGTGCATGAAACAATTCCCTTTTTATATGCCCAAAATTTAGTGATTGACTATACTACAAAAATAGAATTTCTTTATTTTGTTATAATGTTGCTGTTCCACTACAATCAGCTCCATCCACAAACCCAAGAACAGGAGAAATCACATCCCCATCAGCAGATCTGAGGCTGGTGCCTCTGTCTGCACTAACATATTTGTGTATCATGCTGTAATACTGTCCTTTACTATTAAAGGTATACAAGGATGAAATCTGCTGCCAGTCTTTGTTGCTGGGAGTCTGAAATGGTTCTGGCTTAGTGCACTCAAAGAAGCACTTCACATTTCTCTCTGCCAGGTTGGTTGCATGCTCCTTGGCCTGGCTCTCAAAAAACTCCCGTTCCTTTCCCAAGTAGATTTTCCAGAAACTGAGCTGCAGAAAACTGACTGGAGAACGACAACGGTTGATGCATGTGACAACCAGCAATAAAGTCACGATGCTGGCTATCAGCATCCATCCTAGCACCTTGGGGAACATAAAGATGGATTAATGATGTTTGCAGATGATTAGGAATATCAACATTTCATTGCTAAAATATGTAATTTAGCATTGTTTTAATAAGTGGTCACTCTTTGAAAAGCCTATCACACTCTGCTGTCTGTGGAGAGGGAGTGCCCCATATATGTGAACAACCTCAGCAAAGCTCTGGCAAAATTCAGGGTCTGAATTGAGATTTCTGACTTGAAGGAGAACAGTAGTCCATTCTGACTGTAGGTGGGATCAGGTGTCTAATCTCTGCCATCTGCCTAGCCTTAATCAATATATTTTATTGGAAATAGCTGAGAACACTGATAAAGGGAAGTGTTAATAGTGTCCACTTTCACCTAAGACTTCCTACAGATTGAGTTGTATAAGTTAGTTATGTATTCATAATATTTAAAATTAAGCATCAAAGAATAAAATAAGGTTGTACCCCTTTTGTCTTTTAATTATATATACATATCTAATTTAAAATAATAATAGATAATTACAGTTTAAACTGTTTCCTGTTTAAGTTAAACCTTAAAAACATGAGGAATGGTTCATCTTTTCTCTCCTAGTTTTGCCAGATTTTTTTCATGACTCAGAAATATGTATTTGAAACTTTTCTATCCCAGCCTTTTACGTGAAGGACAAGCATGGATAGCTTTGACACATTTTTCAGCTCTGTTCTCTGAGATGTCTGAGGAACTGGTGTTCATAAAAACTAAAACATTTGTAAATAAGCTAAACAAAAACAATTTTCCTTCAGACTTTAGTTACATTGTTTCCCTGATTTCACAAATCTTCTTGTTGTCTATTCAACTATCGGACACACCTTCACTAGAGATAAAAGGTGTGGTCTTAATTTGAGTTAGTTCATTCAAGGCAAAATCCTAGTGAAGACAAAACAGTCCATAGTTTTCACACAATTTAGCAGATCAGGTTAAAGCTCCTGAGGGAGCTGAGTGTTTAACCTGAACTGCTTACTTGCATGAAAACAACAAAATACCCTGTCTTCACTAGGACTTTCTCTCCAGTTAGCAAATGTTCATTAAGGATGCAATCTTCTTTCTTAGTGAAGACAAGGTCTTAAGTCTTTTAGTTCTACCAAAGGTCCATAAACCTGGAAATCCTGAGTGTCCCATCATCTCAGGCACTGGCACTCTTACAATGAGCTTGCCTGGAGATGTGCACTTTCTCTCAGGCCCTACACTCCCACAACTCCTAGCTATCTTTGAGACACCACTGACTTCTTAAGAAATATTCAGTCCATTGATGACTTTCCAGAAAACAACATTCTGGCCACTATGGATATAGAAGCTCTTTACATTAATATCTCACACAAAGGCGAATTAGAAGCCATCAAGAACAGTATCCCAGATGATGTCATGGCACACCTAATGGCTGAAATTTGTGATTTTATATTCATCCACAACCATTTTAGATTTGGACATGATTTATGCCTTCAAGTCAGTGGCACTGCTATCGGTACCCACATGGTCCCACAATATGCAAACATTTTTAAGGCTGACTTAGAACAACACTTCCTCAGCTCGCATCCACACGTGCCACTCCTCTGCTTACATTACACTGATGACATCTTCATCATTGGAACCCACTGAAAGAAGGCCCTTGAGGAATTCCACCAAGATTTCAACGATTTCCTTCCCACATTGGAGATCCACTTCCTGGACACTACAGTACACATAAGTGATGGGCACATAAACACCACCCTGTACCAGAAACCTACCAACTGCTACACTTACCTGCATTCATCCAGTTTTCATCTGAGACACAACATATAATCCACTGTCTAACAGCCAAGTACAAAGATACAACCACATTTGCTCCAGTACTTCAAACAGAGACAAACACCTTCAGGATCTCTAACAAGCATTCTTAAAACTACAGTAGCTACCCGGGAAAGTGAAGAAACAGATTGATAGGGCCAGGGAGGTACCCAGAAGTCACCTACTACAGAACAAGCCTATCATGGGATGCACCATTAGGGTATGTTCTATGAAACTTTCCTGTTCATTTTTGCAATGTCTTAGTTTGGCTTTCTGAAAAATATGCCAAGCAAGGTCCCTTTACAATGCTTATAACATCTCTGCAAGTATTGCTATGGCATCATGTTTCCTGCAGCCTCATACATGTACCTATGTGAAACATGTTCCCATGTATTTCACATGGCTCAATGGGAGGCAGAGAATCGGAGCTGTCTCCCGGCACATAGACTGAAGGGATGTATCTCAAAGGCTATGCACTATAGGCTTTGGTCAGACAGGGAAAAGATCACCTAACCCCAGGAGAAGGGGTGTTTAGAGAAACAAGTACACACGCTGGGAACTGTTAGAAGCTTTATGCCAGAGAATATCCATCTATAACCAGGGACTGTGACCTACATCAGAAAAGGCAGAGACTGACCATAAAACCTTCACCAGACAGCCATGTAAAATAGAAAATGGATTATTGCAGTAAACTTCAGGTTAGAATGCATCATATATTTTATTTGGTAGTGGTTAACTCCTGACATGTTAGTTCACTGATTTGTTATCTACTCACTTAAAATCATGTTTTAATCAACAAATCAGTGCTTGTTTTATCTAAAGTTCTTTGGATTTTAGAGAGTGTGAAAAAGCAAAAGCTGTTTACATATCGGTTTCTTTGATAAAGTGTTGAGACACAGTGTATGAATTTACATAGGTTTGGGAAGGGACCTGATCCCTCCATGATGGAAGATCCTGGTGTGGTATGTAGGGGCTGTTGGTGCTCAGTGGGAGACTATCCCTCCAGAGAGTGCAGATCCACTGCCTGGGACTGATTACACACAGGTGGCTGCTGTGAACTGACCCAGGCATGAGGGTCCACCTAGCAAAGCAGGGTCAGATGAGGTCCAGGAGTAGGTGATTGGGTAGGCACAGTGGCACACCAGACCAGAGAACTGGAAGGTAATGTCACAAAGCCCAACAAGGAAAACAGAATGCTACTGGTTATCACCTGCAGCCCCCCAGTCAAACCTTTGCAGCACACCATCAAGGATATACAACCTATCCTGTGAGACGATTCCTTACTCTCTCAAACCTTGAGAGACAGGCCTCTTCTTGCTTAAAGACAACTCTCCAACCTCAAGCAAATACTCACCAGTAACTACACATCATACAATAGAAACACTAGGGGGGGGCACGTATAGCTGTAACAAATCCCTTTGGCAACTCTGCCCACACAGCATTATAAGACCTAACCAAACAAAACTTTGTTATCCACCAATGTGATATATGCCATCATGTGCCAGCAATACCCCTCTGTTTTATACATTGGCTGCTGTGGACTGTCTCTATACAAAAGAATAAATGGACACAAATCAGACATCAAGCATGGTAACATTCAAAAACCAATAGGGGAACACTTCAAATTCCCTGCACATTCTATGAAAGACATGAGAGTCACAGTGCTTCAATAGAAACGCTGAAGCAAAACTCCAACATGAAACTTCACAATTAGAATTCATCTGCAAATTTGATACCATTGCATTAGGTCTGAATAGAGATTTAGGCTGACTCACTCACTACAAATGATGATTTTCCCCTCTTTTAACCTTCCTGCCTTCTTATCTGTTGTTCCACACTGTCTGAATCAAATAAACTTGTTTTGTTTGCTGAAAAATTCTGAACTGACCTTGTGACTTAACCTTCTCTACATTTATATTCACCTTCATAATGTAGTTTTCATTTCGTGAATGTAATGAAGTAGGATTGTACTCATGACAGCTCACCTGATAAATAAATGTGTTAGTCTTTAAAAGTGCCACGGGACTCCTTGTTTGTTTTGGTGAACTAGACTAACACAGTCACCCTCTGGAACTTATATAAAGCCTGAATTTCTACTGGAAGAAAGCAGGAGGAATTGAAACAAGAACAAACAAAAAAAGTCCCAAAACTTTCTGGGCCTCTTCTTTACAACATAAAGAAGGTGGGAAAAAGGACACTAATGTATTCCTTCTTTTCCACTCTCCACATTCTATAGCTACCTTGCTTTCAGGAAAACAAAAAATTACACTTTTTTCCTGCAATCTGAGTGTGATATTGATAGTGATTTCAAATTTAGGAACCCGAGTTAAGCACCCAAACTTCCTTTTTCATATGCTAATTCTCTTCTATTACTAAAGATTTTAAATAAACACCAGCTTCCTCTTATGCATACAAACTGAACACTTACTTAAAAGTGCTCAGGATGTAGAGAGAAGAAAGGAAGAGGAAAAGAAGAAGAGGCATTCACAATCTTTTCTGAAAAGGGCAGAAAACCTACAGATGGAAAAGTCCTATTATATGAGATCCAGCCCAGTTCCATGTCAGTGAAGACTTAGTCTGACCTTGCATCAAAGGAAAGGACGTGAAAATCATTATGAACATCCTCAGATAAGCCAAAATGTTAATAAAAAATACAGACTACAGTGGGAGATAACTAACTCTATATTATATTTCTTTTAGTATCTTTAGAATATTTTGCTAACTACATAAATGAAAGATTTTTTTTCATATGATCATCTTGATGGTGCTCCCCTATGTTATCACATCAGCACAAGTAAGCAGAGGTGGCACCTGCAGTGTTGGTGTGGGACCTATTTTACCAGAACAAATTATGTTGCCTCTCCATCTCACCAGAAATCACTCCGCCTCCACTACACCTCCCAGGGGATAAAGACAATCAGATAAATCAAAGGATGGAGGAAACCATACCTGAGATTGAGCCCGAAAGCTCACTAAGTCATTCGGTACCTCAGGGGGGAGAGTCCCACCGCAGGGCAAGTTGGCCACCTGCTCATGGCACTGAGTGCTGTTGTCTTGGCACAGGTGCCTCTGCAGTAGTCTGCTCCCACTTGCTGCACACTCATAGAAGTTGGCACTAAGGAGGGCCACAGCGATCCAGGTGAGTGGAGCCACAGCAGCACTCACTAGCACCAGCCACAGCACCCTAATGTAGCGCCAGCAGCGCCTCCTGTGGGTGCAGCAGCACCATCTGCCTGTAGTGCAGCAGCCAGTGAAGAGCCTCCAGGTCCTGGTGTTCAGCAGTAAGCCAAGAAAGAAGAGGATTAGGGCAGGCACCAGCAGGAAGACAGAGCCATAGACCATGTTCCAAGAATTGCAAGGGCACTGGAAGATCACGACCGAGAAGAGACGCTCGCTGCCTGCTGTCAGCAGGGACACAGCACTGTAGCCAAGCACCTTCTGGTGGCTGAGGCACAAATCTAGCACAGTTTGAAATTTCTCCATCTCCTGCCCCTACTGCTGCACTTTGCCTAGCTTCAATATCTTGGTGGAGAATGAAATCTCTCTTGGTTATATTTTCCAAAGGAGGAGGATGTGAGGTCGTTGGCTTTCAAAACCCCTGCACACAAACAAAAAGGTTTCACTTTGTCCTTGTGTCACGAATGTGGTGCAATGTAGAACAAACCACCAGAAAATACCCACTGAGTATTTTCTTTGTATTTTTGAAGTTACAGGAAATAGCAGCCGTGTGGGTCGACCAGAGTGCAGGTAGCTTACGAAGCCAACACTGCGATTGTTTTTTTCTCATGGAACCATCATTACTTCTTCAAATGTTATGTATGCTTCCCCAAATGTACCGAGTCTCACAGTTTGACTGTGCCCAAGAAGTGAAAGAGGTTGAAGTCTCCCTACAACATATGATGGTTTTTAGTAAGGTTTCTGTCAAGGAAAAACAAATCAATGAGAAAAAGGGAAAAAATATAACACAAACATCATGAAATATTTGTTGTATTTGTGAGCAGCTCCAGTTATAAAACACGTTCATCTAGTCTCTGTTTAGATGGACCCAAACTGTATCATAACGAATCTCATAATATGATCTAAACTAAGGTGATGCCTCTTTAAAAGTAAAGGAGCTAAGCAAAGTACCGGCCCCTGGTAATATTCTAGTTGGGGCTGGGACAGGGAGACATTAGTGATAGCTAAGTATTTCTTTGATGTAGTTTTGTTTATTTGCAAAGAATGTACAAAGTCCTCCTTCTCTGAATGCAGAAGAAAACAAAAACAAAAGGAGCAGTATTTTTAACTTACAGCTCCAAACTTCTACAGCAAACATGAGACCCCAAAAGACTCTTTCCAGCTTTTCCAGGATTATAATTATGCTCATAAGATACCACTTGATTTTCTTGCTTTTTTGCTTGTCTCCTTCTCTCTGTGTTCTGCTTTTTTGACCCCCTTCCCAACACACGTTCATCCACACAATACTCAATAAAACCCTTCCATTCACTCAGTCCACAACCCCTTTTTGTCTTAGATCCTGATTAACTCATCTGACAGGCTGTTTTGATAAAGGAAGTGTGCATTCACACTCAGACTCGAAGAGGTTTTGTGAGCTATACAGACACCAAAAGAAGCAAGGAGTTCTGTGGCACTTAAGACTGACAGATTTATTTATCTCATGCACTTTCATGGGAGAAAATCCCACTTTGTCAAACGCTTTGAAGAACAAAAAAAAAAAAAGTGTTTTCAAAGCATCTGATGAAGTGGGATTTTCTCCCATGAAAGCTCATGCAATAAATAAATTTGTTAGTCTTTTAAGTGCCACAGGACTCCTTGCTTCCTTTGCTGAACTCGACTAACATGGCTGCCCCTTTGGAACTATACAGACACCAGTAACTCTCAGAGTACTAGAGATCAACACTAAATATATAATTGGGTTACGGGACAAAGATACAGCATGTTCATCTTCTTATATGATTGAAGCTCACTTTCAGCTTGCAGTGTAAGCTGGATCTCTGGCTCTCAGAAATATGACAAAGCTTAGTTTAAATATGTGATTCTGCAGCTCCATATATATACCTACCGTAGGTGGCACTAGAAGACATTTTTATTAAAAAAACAAAAACAAAAGTGGTTAGAATTTGGGTCCAGCAATCATTAATAAGTATGATGCCTTCTACTATGAATATTATAATTGTCTTATTATGCTTCATTTTGCATATGGCAGTAATATTTTTGCAGAATTGAACCTGGCAGGGTTGCCAACTCTGCATTTCAGTTTTCATTGACAAGGTAGAGTGTTCTTTACTGGCAGGGTTAACTTTTTACTGACAGCACTAAAAATAGCTCACCTCCCAGCACCCAAGTTCCCTTCTCTGCCATGAGCTTTCTGGCACCCAGCTCTTTTGGCACCTAGCCGCTTGAAATTAAAGTGGCGCCTGCCATCTAAAAACCTGCCTGCAAAGGCAAATTCAGCGCCAGGAGGCTTGAAAATATAGCAGAGAGCAGTAGTTTCAGACTATTTCAGTTCCTCTTATAGGGGCAATACCAGCTGCAGTTTTCAAGTGGTCAGATGGTTCCCACAACAGGCCCACTTTTGGCAGTAGGCTAATCTTTCTGCTGGTGAGTGAGACAGATTTTTAGGGACATATCTCTACTAATTGCAGGCAGAAATAAATTTCTTCTCTTTTTTATGGACTGTCTGTAAATTTACAGATGGTTAGGAACCCTCCCTGGACTGGTCTTAGCATGTTAGAATCTGGTTTCATAACAACCAAATTTAGCATCTGCTCATGCAGAGTGGCTACTGTATATGACAAGTGCTCTGAATTCTATGCAGCCCACTGGGTTTATGACAGAATTTTGCTTCTCTGCTCAGACTGAGTCGGTGTGTATTTCTTTCTCTCTCCTCTAGTCTTATCTCTTCACCCCCCCCCCCCATTAAAAGGGCAGACAGGGGCACAATGGAGGAAGCTGAGCAACTCAGACTTTAGTGGTTTTGGGAAGCGTGAAGACAGGAGGCGTTGCCTGGACCAACAAATGGAACAAGCCCTCAACTACTTTTACTGCTCAGTTATGACTGTAGCCTCCAGGGACCTGAGCAGATCAGAAGTAATGTTTTACAATCAAACAATTCAGCAAGTCTCCTTCCTGGATTGCTCAAGCCTGTGTTTTCCTCTGAAACTTCAGTTACTGTAGTAACACTGGGTTACTGATGTAATCATCCTTCTTTGAGATGGGCTGCTCACATACATTCAGTTACAGGTTTATATGGGCCACAGCACACTGTAGCTCAGGAAGTCTTTAGCCTTAGCCTGTCAGGTCAGGGCAGCAGCCAATGCCCCCTCCATGCCACAACCATGGCTATATAGGTGGCCGTGATCCTGACCCTCCCAGTCCCTTTTTTTTTGCCAACTCCACTTAGTGGGGATGGTGGGAGGGATCTGAATGTATGTGAGCAGCCCATCTCAAAGAAGGACGGTTACACTGGTAACCCACCGTTCTTCTTCGAGTGCTGCTCACATCATTCAGTTACAGATGACTGCTAGCCATACCCAAGGAAGGTGGGAGGAGTTACAGCTTACCCACATTGAGTACAGCTCTGTCCAACATGGCATCCTGTCTAGCCTGTTGGACAATAGCGTAGTGCATCGTGAAGGTATGTACCGACGACCATGTAACTGCCCTGTGGATCTCCTGGAGTGGGGCCTGCGCAAGAAAGGCCATTGATTAAGCCTGGGCCCTGGTTGAGTGGGCCCTGACATTCTCCAGGAGGGGCATATTCGACCTTCTGTTGAAGTCTTTAATGCAGTTCACAATCCAGTTGGAAATGCACTGTGATGACACTGGAAGTCCTCTTTTATGTTCCACGACTGCCACGAACAATTGGGAGGTTCGGCAGAACGGGCGTGTGCACTCGATATACTTTAAAAGCACTCTTTTGACATCTGGGGTGTGCCACTTCCTCTGGTTCTCAGTAACCAGAGGGTTTGGGAAGAACACTGGCAGGCAAATATCCAGATTAAGGTGAAACGGAGAAACCATGTTAGGAAGGAAGGATGGATGCAGGCAGAGCACCGCCTTGTCAGGAAAGAACCTTGTGTATGGGGGTTCTGAAGAAAGGAGCTTCAGGTCAGATACCCTTCTGGCCGAGGTAATCACTACCAAAATGGCCACCTTCCATGCAAGGACCAGCAGAATGCAAGAGTCCAAGGGTTCATAAGGGGGCTCCATTAGGCTGCAAAACACCATGTTAAGGTCCCATTGTGGAACAGGTTCCCAGGGTTGCAGTAAGAATCTGTCAAACTCTTTCAGGAATCTGGTGGATGTAGGGTGGGAGAAAACTGGAACGCCTTCCACCTTCCCATGAAAGGCTGAAAGTGCTGCCAGATGAACTCTCAGTAGGAAAGGGAGAGGCACTTATCCCTGAGGTCTAGCAGGTAATCAAGGATTAAGTGAATAGGGGCTGATATAGGTATAGCACCTTTACCTATTGCCTAGTGGAAGAAACATTTCTATTTAGCTGTATAGGCAGCTCTAGTGGAGGGTCTCCTACTACCTATTAGTTCCCTCTTGACCCTATCTGAGCACAGCCTTCTCCACTCACTTAGCCATGGAGTCTCCAGGCCATCAGGTACAGGAGACCGGGGTTCAGGTGCTGCAGGTACCCCAAATTCTGTGTCAGGCAGTCCACCCAAAGGGGAATGGGGAGTGGTGCATATATGGACAGATCCTTTAGGATCGAGTACCAGTGTTGTCTGAGCCAATCTGGAGCTATTAATATCATGTTTGCTCCATCCCTCTTTACCTTCAGGAGGATTCTGTACATCAGCAGGATTGGTGGGAAGTCATACAACATGGGTCCCAACGAACAGAGCAAGAAGGCATCAGTAAGTGAACCTTCCTCCCAACCCCTGAGGGAGCAGAAGTGATGACATTTGAGGTTCTGATGTCTCATGAATAGAGGGATCACTCATGGTGGGCTATAGGGCTTCTGCTGAGCGAGTCCGCTAGCCTGTTGTCCACCCTAGGCGGATGAACCACCATGCTGGTCAAATGGTACTTCAGGGCTAATTCCCAGAGTCTGGTTGCCTCCGTGCAAAGAGCTGGGGAATAGACTCCCCCCTCCAGGTTCGTGTAGAACATGGTTGTGATGTTGTCCATTAGGATCTGGACTGTTTTGCCTTTTGTCTTGTCTAGAAAGATCCTGCAGGCCAGTCTTCTAGCCCGTAGTTCCTTCATGTTTATGTGAAGGGGTCTGTCCCTGGAGGACCAGTGTCCCTGGGTGGAAAGTCCCCATAATATGTGTACCCCCCCACCCCAAGTCTGAGGCATTGGTGATCAGGGTCACCATAAGGTCTGATACCTCGAAAGGGATTCCCCCCATGGCAAAGAAAGGGTCCCTCCGGATCTCTAGTGTCCCCAGGATATTGAGGGGGACTGACAATACCTTGCATAGAGAGTGTCTCTGGGGGTGGAACACTGTGGACAGCTAGATCTGGAACGTTCTCATTCTCAGGTGGGCCATCCTTATCACTGAAGTGGAGGCCACCATGTGCCCAAGGAGCTGGCGACAGCGTTGGGCCGTAGTTACTTGGGAGTCCTGCAGTTCCGCAGTGATGGTGCAAATGGATCAAAATATTGAGGGGGGCAGAGAAGCCCTCCCTTTTTTGGAGTCCAGGAGAGCTCCTATGAACTCTGTGTCCTGGGATAGGGAGAGTTTTGACTTTTCTAGATTTATGCAAAGTCCCAGGTACTTGCACAGCAGACTCACTACTTTGACACTGTGTTCAACTTGATGTCCCTTTTTTAGCCAATAATTTAGGTAGGGGTAGATTCTTAAATCCTGCCGGTATAGATGTGCAGCTACTGCTACCATGCATTTTGTGAACATCCTGGGGTCCAAGGAGAGTCCAAAAGGGAGTGAAGTGAACTGGAAATGTTTCCCCGAACCATGAATTTAGAAACCTTCTGTAGTGGGGGGTGTATTGCTATGTGAAAGTACGCATCCTTTAGATCAAGGACCGCAAACCAGTCCCCATAATCCAGAGATGGACGATCTGTGATAGGGAAACCATATGCAATTTTATTTTCCTTACATGCTTGTTTAGAGCTGTGAGTCTAGGATAGGTCTCAGATCTCCATTTGATTTGGGAACTAGAAAGTAGTGGGAGTAAAACCCTCTTCCCTGCTCCGATCTTGGGACCTTCTCTATGGTCCCGAAGGAGAGGAGTTTTTCACACCCTCACTCAAGTATCAAATCTAGTTCCCAGCTCCTGAGATTCAAGTTTTCTGTCCCAAGGCCTTGACCGGAATTGTACAAGATACCCCTTCGAGACCGTGTCCAGCACCCACTGATCAGTTGTGATGTTGGCTCAGTGATAAGACTACCTAGCCAAACGGTTGGCAAAGGTTAGGATCAGGGCTGTGGTCCTGCTGCCCTCATGCTGACCATCAAAAATGCTGCTTCTGTACCACTAAACATGTGGTACCTTGTTCCTGACAATCGGACTGGGAGGACTGGGATTTTTGTCCCCTGCCTGGGCAGATCTTATCCCTATCTAGACCCCCATACTGGCACTGGGGGTACTGGTAGGACTGGGACTGGGAGCCCTGAGTCTGGGTCTGCTGTTGCAGCTGCTGTGGTTGTTGTTGCAGCTGCTGGGACTGGAAGGAGCACTTAGCAGGTGGTGGTGTATACATGCCTAAGGACTTAAGGGTGGCCCTAGAGTCCTTCATCTCATGCAGCTTTGAGTCCATGGACTCAGCAAAGAGGGCAGGGCCTTCGAATGGTAGGCCCTGTATGATCAGCTGCATCTGCTGGGACAGGCCCGAGTCTTGAAACCAGACCATTCGCCTCATAGCCACAGCAGAGGCCATGTTGCTTGAAGCTGTGTCAGATGTATCCCAGGAGGTTATAAGGGCATCTCTAGAGGCAGACACCCCTTTCTCCACCATTGCGTTGAAGTTCCTGTATCCCAAAAGGGGAGGTTTGTTTGTGGATTCACTAAACACAGACAAAAACCACTTGAAAGAAGGTTAATATTTATTAAGTGTTAGGGTAGTATACTGGATAAGTCACCCTAAGCAAAGCAAAGCAAAATATAAAGTGGTGAGAGCTTACATCCCTTCAGCAGCTGGGGACCCTGGATGTCTGCGGACGACCCCAAGGAGGTTTCCGAGGCACCTTTCTCATAAGGCCCATTCGGAGAGGTCCAGCAATCATAGGGGCTGTGCTAACATATAGCACAATTCAGAGAGGGGTAGGGGTATCAGCCCCACCCTCCCTGAAAAGGTTTGGACCAGCCAAGCTGGCCCTGAAGGGCCCAAAAATGCAAAAGCACAAAATAACATACAATAAGAAAAAACAGGCCTAGGCACCTGTTCAAGCAAAAACACAGGCAGACCCTGGTACAATCTTTTTGGGCAGACAGCCCAGAAAACAATTCATGGGAAGGTCGTTCCCATGGGAAAGGCTATGGGCATCACTGCACTGTCCATTACAAACATCTTCCACAAAGTTCCCTATAACAGTCCCTCAAGCAGTCCATTGGGATGCAATCATGGAAGCTCTCCCTAGCCCTCCAGAGTTTGAACACATATCTCCCCATGAGGACTTGATAACTGGCAATGCACAGCTGTAAGATGGAGGTGGAATAAATCTTTCTGCTGAAGAGGTCAAGTTTCTTTGCCTCCTTGTTCTTAGAGGTAGACATCAGTTGGCCCTACCTTTCCTTCTGGTTAACTGCATCCACCACCAGGGACCTTGGTGTAGGGTGATGGAAGAGAAACGTGAACTTATCGGAGGGAACGTGGTACCTTTGATCTGCCACCTTGGACACAGGAAGGATTGATGATGGGGTTCACCATCATGATCTTGCAATACAGTACACGCCCTCATGGAGGGGTACAGATACCTTTGCAGGTGGGGCGGCATCCCCCACGTCAAAGAGCAGATCACACTCCTCCTTGACCACCCCCAAGTCTAAGCTGAGGTTTGCTGCCATGTGACAAAGCAACTCCTGCTGTGTGCAGGGGTTGTTCCTGCATGCCAGGGCTTTTTGGAATGTAACATTGTCCAGGGAGAAGGATGAAGGGACCCATGAACTACTACACTGGGTTGGGTTCATCGTTAGATAGGTCAGGGGTTTGGATCAACGACAGCACCAATGGATGCTGGGAGACAGGGTCATCGGCAGCCATCCAATCCAACCATCCCTGTGACCAGTCATTGGAGGAGCCTTGGGCCATGGGTTGACAGAAGCAGGAACAGCCCCTTTCCCTCTGTGTGCCCTCCAGCCCCACATCACCATATCTGGAACCCCGCTGTGTCATCTGCACCAGGGTTGCCAGGGTCACACCTCCTCTTGGCAGAGGCATCTGAGAATGCTTCCGGCACCGCTTACTGGTACCGAAGTTTTACTCCGAGGTTCTCAGGGATCCACAGCACTGAGGAGTAGAAAAGGAGGAGGCTGGCGAGGCTGGATTAGACCTCATGTGGCTAGAGCCCTGGGAGCACGGTACTGAGGGCTCAAAAGATGAGTGTCTCTACTTAATATGCAGAAGGTCCTGGATTCAATTCCCAGGGAGTTGGACTTGATGATCTCATGAGGTCCCTTCCAACCCTATGATTTGATTCTATTCTAAGTGGTTGTCCAAATGGTCTTTCGTATCATTCAGAGGTACTGGTGGAGGGCTTGACAGTGCCAAGGCCAGGGGTGGTAGTGAGCCTCTCATCATCCAGCTCTTTCTGGAAAGTGCCAGTTTGCCCTTGGACCTGGCTTGCTTGGATGGTACCAGAGCCAGTGCCTGGAGTAGGGCCTGAGCCACTGCAAGGGCCTCTGGCATCGATGGTACCGAAAGGTGCCCCAGCCCTGACTCCTGAGGAGGGGTGTCCAGTGCAAGATGGCGCTGAAACAGTGCTGAGTTGGATGCCAATCACAGCTTTGTACTGTGAATCGGAGAGTGGCGCTGGGACGGTTTCAGTGCAGAATTCGTGCATGAAGCCAGCAGAGCATTCAGCGCATGAGAGGTATTGGATGTTGGTTGAGATGCCCGATCTTGGGCTAGGTTGCACAACCTCTGCTCCCTGTCCTTGAGGGTCCTCTGCTTAAAGGACTTGTAGATGGAGCAATTGTTCACAAGGTGCAACTCACTGAGGCACATGAGACATTTCTCATGAGCATCATCAGTTGGGAAAGCTTTGCAGCATGATGGACCAGGCTTAAACCCCGGCATCTTTATCACAAATGAACGAGAACAGGCACTTGCTTCTGCAGGTTTCGGCTCTTCCGATACTGTTGCTGAAAGCAGAAAGAAGGAACTGGGAGGATCAGGGTCATGACCACCTATATAGCCATGGTCGCGGCACAGAGGGGACATTGGCCACTGCCCTGACCTGACAGGCTAAGGCTAAAGACTTTCTGAGCTACCGTGCACTGCAGCATATAAACACCTATAACTGAATGATGTGAGCAGTGCTCAAAGAAGAATGTGTAGTGGGAGGCCATCTACCAACTCCCTGCATCACAATAAGGGCAAGGCGAAGCAGGTTAAAAAGAGATTCATAGAGTGGAGGAATAAGGGAGAGATCTGGGTGGGAATTTTAGATTTTGGAGAAGAGGATGGTTCCTATGAAAATACGCCCCTAGGCTTTCACCTCACAGGAACAGTGGTTCTATTTCCTTAGATCATGTTTCTTGATATCCTATGCATCAAATGAGCTTTAGCGCTAGGATCTCTAATAAGCCCCTAGTCTCCTGGCTGCTTAAGGCATTAGTACATCTTTGCTGTGCCCTTTGGAGGTCCTGATTACATGTTTGAAGTATAGGAAGTTGAAACAGTATGTGGGGTTTTTGTGCAGTGGGAACCTAACTCTGATTTCCCATGAAGGTACATTTTAAAACTTAGCGTAACATACACACCATCCCAGTGAGCCTCCCTAGACCATTGTTCTATAAGACATGGTGGAACCAACACGTAGCAGTCACTCTGATCACTCCTATCGCAGTTATTTGTCCATAAAACATCAACGTTACCACTGTGCCATTTCATATGAATTTGAAGTTCTCTAACTTTAATATTTACATCAGCAGTGGGATCATGCAATTCAGATTCTAAATATGTTTATGCTAATGTAATTATTCTCACAGGCCATTTAAAACTTCCCATCCCATCATTTTTCTTGTGCTGCTAACTGGTGGAAGGAGGAGCTGATCTCACAGAGTAGGAACAGGATGGAAGGGGTATGATGGTATACAGCAGTAGTTCTCAACCTTTTTCAAGTCACAACACAGTTGGTGGCATGTCATGGCCCAGTCCCCCAAGCCAAACCCAGCCATATCTACTGCTCTCCTCAACACACTTACCACTGTGTGGTGACACACTGATGTGTCCCAACACAGAGGTTGAAAACCAATGGTATACAGAAATACTGATCTTTACTGCTCAAGCTGCACTTCTCTGTGACTAATAAATATAGGATGTCAGTCTTCAAGTTTATTTTAAATGAAAACGAGCATAAAACAAAAAAATAATATTGCTTGGACAGCAGAAGACATATCTCTTCATTTATTTCTCTGAAGATCTTCTTTCCTTTTCCCCATGGAGAGAGTGGTGATACCACTAAATTCATGATTTACAGATTAATTGTTAAAACCAAGATCCCAGAACACTGGCTTTCATGGCTATCTCTATGGTTCTTTGGAAATTCTTTAAAATCTGAGTCAGTCCATTTGTGTGCTCCTGCTCTGGCTCATATGATTATTAATGCTCTTATAAGACAACTACACTGTATGAAAGACTCTGCAAATACACTCTAGCATTGTACGTGGAGCAAGGCCTGTTGATATCCTGTTGTTTTACAATTGCTTCCCAACGGATGTTTCGAAATAACGGCTTTAGCCCCGTTTGGACATGTTGTTTCGGAACAAATGGATTCCGAAACAAAATGATTTGAAATTCTTCCCAGGGTGCTTAGCACCCTGGGAGGAAGAGCCACCCCGTCAGCACCCTGTCCAGGGTGCTGAGGGGAGACAAGCCGCAGGGCCC